>JAODAL010032039.1:0-47564 GCA_025379985.1 Phyllomedusa bahiana | reverse complement strand
TGCAATATAATGAGTTTGCAGTAGTACTGGGAATCAGGACCTTGTGTCTTCTTTTGTTGGGGGCTCTTTTTTAAAGATGTAACAGAAGTTAAAGCAACATGACTCCACAGTTGTCAGACCATGAAAAATGAATGACTGCAGCTGTAAACACATGGCAATGGAATACATTTGATATAGAAAGTAACAGAAAACTAATAATTGATCTCTGGAGTACCCCAGCACAACAGACAAAGTAAACTCATTTTCTGACTATATACACACAAACACAAACATAGAAGATACCCTACAGCTAACATTTTAAAATGAAGTTTTCAGGATAAAACTCTGATAATCTATCCTTAAAATAGTCCCACCTTACCTCCATTTTCAAAGCACTTTAATACAACAAGACATGTGTCCTGAAACAAAATTCTAACCTTTTCCACATTGCAAATGAGTAAATATAAAGTATTGTAATTATGGAAAGAAATAATGAGCATATTTCCCCCCACTTATATGTTTGTCACTTTAAGAGAATTTTCATCATTGTTGTTCGTGCCAAGATGTGTTGCATACCATGTTATGTTGTTCTTCCTTTTTTGTGCACCCACTAGTCTTTAGGTACCTTACAAGAGTCATTGACCAGAGTTTAGACTCCTTAAAAAAAAATTTTAAGGCTAGATGTGAGGTGTATGCGGTGTAACCACATGAGATGGCAACAGGCCAAATCAAGGTCTGTGAACAGAACATGCCTAAAATTATCTGGTTTGCTATGGATAGAAGCAAGAGCCTGTAAGAAGTTGGATCTTTAAGTGGTTGTTATGAGACACCTAAAAACTAGAGACAGGGTTTCAGAGAACCATAATGCCAGATAAGGACTGCAGAGCAAGGAAAAGCCATTTGTTGCAAGTAGGTGACAAAATACGAGTTTAACTGGCTTTAATTTAACTGTAAGCTTACAGTTAGAAAACAAATTACCAATACAGCATGTAAATACAAGAATTAGGATAACACGGAAGTGCATAGTTTAGGTTAAGTTCTTCTGTAGTGATGGTGATCTCTCTTCAGCGGCACACCTGCGGGATGGGAGACTCCCTCTCCATCCCTGCCTGTACTGAGACCTCATACATGAAATGCCTTTCTCTAGTTCTCTGCTCAGGGGCAGTTGGCAATCCCTTGACTTGTTTAACTGTACAGCATACACAGAACTCACACTCTGAGCAGGGAAACACCACACTACTCTCTCTTGTCTTGCTCTCTCTTTTCCCTGACCAAAAACACCTCCTCTTCTTTTCTCTCTGCCCCTTTTTCTCCAATCTCTCTTGAATTCTCCTTTGCCAGCCACAGACCCTCACCTTTTGTGTTCTGGCATCATCTCCAGGACAAGAGGTCACACAGCAGTCACTTCTTACACCTCCTTCCTGGGGCTTAAGGGTTGCCATCCCAATAATTTAGGTTTGACCAACATAATCTTCAAATCTAGCTGGCATTCTGCTGAAGTTGGGTTGTTGGGAGTGCCGTAGCTGAATGGATTCCTTTTCTGTAGGAGCTTGTCCTTGATTATTGGGTTAGCCACAGGGGCAAGCCACCACTCTGCAACAACAATTGGTGTAATTGAGGGGTGGGCGAGACACTTTCTCTGACAGGAGGTCTGGTGATGAGGGCACATGACCTCAACAAATTTCAGTGCACAATCCTACAAGGGCCCCGTCCTCTTTTGGACTTCCCCTAAAAGACTGGTATATTAGGGCTGGGTTGGCGGATGTTAAATATAAAAGGTCTAAAGATATATGTCCCGTCCCCGAATGGTACATTTTATAAAAATAAAAATATATAAAGCTATAACACTAACTACTGAGTATAAAAACACCAAATAAGGATTGTATAGTTAGAAAATAATATCGCTACACAAAACGTGAATCCCAAGGCTATTGCCAAAAATTCCACTAAGACCATACAATAACTGAATAATACCACCCCAGCTTGACTACATATCACCATCACATAGTGACTGAATAATACCTCCATAGCATGATCACATATCACCACCACATAGTGACCACATAATGCCGCCACACCATGACCTCATATCAAAACCACATAGTGACTGAATAATAATTCCACAGCATGACCACATATCACCACCACATAGTGACTGAATAATACCACCACACAATGAGCACATATCACCACCACACAGTGACTGAATAATACCACCACACTGTTACTGAATACAATTCATTACAATAAGACCAATATTATTTCCATACATTGACCATATAGTGTTAGATACAAGTGCACACTTAGGGCGACATGTATGATCGGGCTTTTCGCCTGTTTTTTTATGTAAAATATATATAACACAATTTGCGTACAATTGAGCTCTCTGCGCCAAACAGACACATGGATTTTAATAAGAGTATTTAAATGTTATATGGATTAATATGGCGGCCTTCGCACCACTGACTACAGGTGTCATTTACTATCAAATATGTATAACACAATATGAGTACAACTGAGCTCTTTGCGTCAAACAGACGCACGGACTGCAATAAGAGTATTTAAATGTTAATGGTTTAAAGGGCCACCTTCGCCCCACGGGCCCACAGGCGTAATTTATTTTTAAATATGTTAACACAATGGGGGGGAAACCTTTATATGGGCCCCCCGGCCCCAACCCCCCTGTCCCCCCAGGGATGCGGTGTTGGGGCCCCGTGTTCACAAATTTTTACTTTTTTTCCCAATGGGAAAAATTAAACCTATCAGTTCTCTATCTTTTAAAAAACATTTAAAACAAAACTTTTATTATTTAACTAACTTTTAAAACCTCTTTTACCCCATTTTTTTAAAAAAACCTGATCCTATCCTCATCTTTAAAAACCCTTTTTTGTTTGAAAGGGGGAAAAAATTTCCCTTTCTATCTTCAAGTCTGGGGAAAACCCCCCCCATTAACGGGAAAGACCCTATTCATAGCAAAGAAACTAGTTTCCCGGAAGGGGACCCCAACCCAACTACTTGGGCAGTCGCCCTTAATTCATGGGAACCGAACAAAAAAGGGGCCCCCTTGTGACACCGTCTGCAGCAGTGACACTTGTTAAGGGGTTTTGGGGGCCCCAAAATTTTAAAACGTCATCCTGACCTCGCCGGACATGTTTCCCAAAAAACCCTGGTTTTAAAAAGGCTTAGGGGGCCCCAAACCAAACATTTTGGTTTGAGCCCCTTTCCCCCTTTTAAAATTCATGTTAGGAAAACCCCCCTTTAAAGGTGCTCCCCAAAATTAGCCTCAGAGTTTCCCCAAAAAAGCCCACCCCCCCTTTCCCCCGCGTGCGCACCCCTCATAACAGGGCCCCTTGCAAAAGGGTTTGCCCCCTTTCCCCCCAAAAGCCAAAACCTTCAGTCAAATTCCCACCCTCCTAAGGGGTTTGGGCCCCCCACCTTCCCGGGTTACGCCCGTCCCAAAAGCACTGCCCCAACAAACCCTCAGCCCTGCTGTGTTGGGTTCCATCCACTTCCTCAAAATATTAAAACTGCTTGCCTCAAAAAAAAATTTAAACCAAGCAGATTTGGTATCACATTACAAAACCCAACTGCCATCTTTGTCAACCCCCAAAAAGCCCCTTCTTTTTCAATATCAAATTTAAATATTCAGGGGGAAATAAAAAACCCACTTACAATAGCCCATTGTCAAAATTACTTAAAAAAAGCCTTCTCCTTTAATTGTTTAAATCATTTTCTTTCCCAATAGAGTACAGGGGGCCCCCAATTAAATACATGTTCCATTTGTTTGATAGTTTTTGTCTCAAGCTATATTCAAAAAAATTTACTTCTCTTAACATGTAATATTCATACTCATTTTAATAATATGTGGGGCTCAATGGTTAGCCTTCCCTCCCCCCACGGGTCTGACCTCACAATTTCCCCCAAATTGGAAGATTCTCTCCTAGGCTCACGCTACCCCATTCAATCCACCAAAATTCAAATGGGGAGCATGTAGAACTCCAGTACCCTCAAATGCCCCCCACATACACGAACCCGGCCTCGCATAAACCAGCCCCGCAAGCGGGAAAAATAAATTCCTACTAATGAGTACATAAAAGTTTATCCCCTTGCAAAAGAAATTTTACTTGCACCCCAAAATTTTGTTAAAAAAAAACCGGGGCCCACGTGATGAATATCGTCACATTACAGGCCCCGGGGACAATGGGGAAAAAAAACTTTAGAGGCAAAAAGGGGGAGGGGAAGGGGGGAGGGGGGAAGGGGGGCAGGGAAAAGGGAAAGGGGAAAGGGGGGAAAAAAAAACAAAACACATATTTTGAACCTGATGTTTCCCCCATAGTCATATATTAAACTGTGCAAAACCCACTTAAACCTTATTTAATACATAAACATTTTTCTTCAAAAATTATTATATAGGGAATAAAGCAAGACCCAAAAAAATTGCCAAAAATGAAAACCCTTCATTTGGGCCCTTTTTGGGTTTTTCAATTTTATTGAGTTGTTACCCAAATCTTGCCTCTTCCGGGCAAAAAAAAATACACCCAAAATCGCCCTTTTTTTCCCCCCTGCTTTTTCACTTTTTGGGCCCCCAAAATTTAGAAACCTCTTTTTCGCCTTTAATGTATTTCCCAAAAATGTGTCTTGCAAGGGGGAGTGTCACCTCTATTTTTTAAATAGTACTCAGTTTTGGTTTCAGACCCGACGCCCAAAACTTTTTTAAAGGGTTTTCCACTTTGATCTTGGGGCGGGTTTAAAAATTCCCCCTAAAACCCCATTTAGTTTTACAATTGTTTGAATTGCCCTTTTTTTAAATTTTTTCCCCCTTATCAAGGGAAATTAACAAAATCTTTAGTTTTCCATATAAGGGAAGAATGCAGTTGCCCCCCAGAATAGGGAGCCTCCCCCCGGGGGACAAAAACCCAATGTTTTTTTTGCCTCCTCCCTCAAAATGACTATGTAAAAAATTCCCCTAAGTTTTTCCTTCCCTCTTCTTTAAGTGACACAGGGTTTTTTAAAAACCCCTTTCAGGAAATACGGATCCCTTAAGAATGTGCCAATGTCTTCTAAGTATAGCTCTTTTTTCATTAGCTCTGTAATCAAAGGTACCAACCCAAACAAATTTAAAATCAGTTTTTTCTTTCTTTTTTTTATGTTTTAATAAATTCCCCCTGTCACTGGTCAAAAACCTAAAAAAACGCCTTCCTCCAAAAATTTTTTTTGGGTAACCCCCTTTCCTGAAAACGTGCATTTTTAAATTTAACATTCCCTTTCCCTTGAAAACCTCTAATGTAGAACAATTTTCTACGAGCCCAAGAAAAGGGGCCCATGGGAAACCCCTTTTTTTTTTGAAGGGGGATGCCAACTAGAGAAAAATTAAACAAAAATATTGGGAGCCGTATTTTTCCGAAAAAATCCCTTTTTCTGAAAACTGCTTAATTTTTATCCCCAACCCAAAAATTTTAAGAAACCAAAAAAAATTTTTTTTCTCCCGATGAATTTTAAATGTGAATTTTTATCCCAATTTTTATTATCCCTTAAAAATCTAGAACAAAAACCATGGGAAAAATTTTTAAATACCATCCCAAAAAATCAGAATTTCATCAAATAAAACGCCCCCCAAAAAAAAAAACCGATCTGTTTAAAAAATTTCAAGGTGTCAGAAAAAACAAAAAGCCCTCCTCCCACCAAACCCAAAAATAGTTTTAAAAAAATTGGGGCACAGACAGTTCCCCCTGGCGGCCCCCCTTTTATCCCGGTGATAAAAATGCCCCTCAAACAAAAAATATTATGTTTCAAAAAAAAAATCCCAAAAGCGTAAAACAAAAACATTGGGTTCCCTAAATTTTGACCTCTTGTTTTCAAAAAATACTTGATTGCTTTCCCGGCCCAAAGGGCAGTCTGTTTTACTGTATAAAGGGGTTCTAAAGTCTAAACCTTTTCAAGAAAATGTTTTCTCTTTACTCACCACAAATTTGTTAATTCTCATCACGTTTTCCTTCGTATCTTTAAGATATGAAGGAAAGGGCCCGTGACAAAGGGCATCAGTTTACGAAACAACATAAAGTCTGGGTCCCCTTTTGTTTTTAAAATTTTTTCTAACCCCCGGGGAAATAACGGGGCCCCTTTCCCGGTATTTTGGACAACCCTTTATGCCCCTTTTTTGGGAAACATTAAAAAGGGAGCAATAGTAGGATTCACCTTTTCCCAAAAAATTTTCTTTCCTCCTCATATTTTTGAGCCATTTTTTTTCGACCAAAATTGAAATCGAAGGTTTTTATGGTGATCGGGAAAATTTTCCAATCTGCCAATTTAATTTAAAAGGGTTTAAAAACTGAGCTCAATCTATTAAAAATCCCCGCCTTTTTCGGTGCTTCCCGTTTAAATTTTGGGGGGCCCGCAAATCAATTTACGGGAAAAGAGCAGGGGGGAGATGTGTGTGCACGGGCTGCCCGGGAAAGTGTATGGTTGGGATTGGCTGGAAAAATTTACATGACCTCGTTTTACATAGAAAAACGTTTCCTGTTTCAGGGCCCCCGTGTCTCTCAGCGGGCTCATAGGGTTTGGACCTGGGCCCCTGCCTGTGGCCAAACAGCTCGGAAAAAAGTCTATTTCTGCACAGAGAAACCTCTACTTTTTTAGCTGTGATCCTTCCAATTTTTTTTGATTTGAGATTTGGGAAATTTTTTTGTAGTTAGCTAGAGAATTTTAAAAACAGCCCTCTAACCCCCTGAAAATTCACGGCGGGGGGAGCGGGGGGGGGGGCCCCCCGGGCGGAAAAAAGACAAACTTTTAAACATAAAAACACTGGATAAAGTTCACCAAGACCCTTTTTTTTTAGAAAATTTTAGTGGAAAAATTTTTTATTATAAAAAGTTTGCTATTTAAATATTTTTTGGATATTGGGCAGCCCCGAACTTTAAAAGGATACACATCATTTCTTTTAACTGCAGGTCTCTTTGTTGGGTGCAAAACTCCACTTTTAAATTTTCATGGAATTTCAGTAGGTGTTCATTTTCCCAAATTTTTCCCAAATTTCAAACCCGTGGGCTGTTTTATTTTTCCCCTTGGGATTAAATTCAATCAGCAATCTTGGGAGTCAGCACAGGGTTTTTTTTGTTGCCAAAAATACCGGGGATCGTACGAAAAAACAAATTACGTGTTTTTTGATTTTTTGGGGGGCACCCAGTTTTGGTTCATTAAAGGCAGCACCCCGGGAAAATTTTAAAAAAACCCAATTTCTATTTTCCCCCCCACGGGGTGAATTAAAAGGGTGAAAAAAAATACCGTTTTTTAAATATAAAAAACATAACATTTACGTTTTTTTTGATTTTTTGCACACCCAGCATTGTTCATTAAACGCGAAATCAACGAAAAATCTTAAAACAGAAATTTCATATTCACCACAGGTGAATTGAAAGGTGCAAAAAAATCCCTGTATTTTTACAAAAAACTTTAACAGATACAGACAAACAACTTTTTTTCCCCGGCATTTTTTTAACCCTGGGGGTCAGACAGGTTTAAGGGTTTTCTTTATGCGGTCCGGGAAAAGGTATAGTCAATGTCCAGTAAAACTAAACTGGGGGTTTTGAAAGACCCTTTTTTGGGCATTTTTTAAAACCCGGGGGCCCATGCGGGTTTTGGGGGCTCAGCTGCGTTCCCCCCCCCAGGGAAAATTAAAAGGGCCCAGTTCCCAAGTAACATTGGTTTCCCCCCAAAATCATACTGCCTTCTGGCACTTTTTAATTTTGGGGGTGATCCCGGGTTTTTAAGGGGCCCCAACCCCGGGTGGTACCGAAGGGATAGGAATGGTCTGTGACTTTTTTTTTTGTAAACTTTTTTAAACCCTAAGGGGTTTTTCCCTAAGAGGGTTAAAGCACGTATCCATTTGACTTTTTGTGGATGTTAATTTCGCTTCCCCAAAGCCTTGTTTGGGTTTTTTAATAATGAAGGAAAATTTGTTGCTCTCCCATAGATTTTAAAAGGGTAACGCCAAAATCGAGCTCACTATCAAAAAAACCCTTTAAATCATAGGGGGCCGACTATCGACTACGCTCATCCCGATACCCAAACCCAAATTTCGCTCAAAAACTACCCCTCGGAAATTTTTTTTTTTCCCAAATTTCCCCAAAAATCCCAAAATCCTTTAAATTTCCTTCAATACTAAATTGGTTGGGTCTTTTTGGAAGCCTCTCATATGTTTCTAAATTTCACCAGTATTTCTAAACCCATCGCTCTATAGTCATTTTTATTTAAATGACAATATTCCCAACCCTTGTCACTGGTTTGATTACTATCCCCCCTTTTAGTTTGGGTAGTTCGGGCAATAGCTTCTTCTTCCTCCCTTTTTAAAAATTTAAAAAAGGGATGATTGTCCCCCTTTAGTGTTTAGTTTTTTTTTTTTTTTGCGTTAAAAACTTCCAAAAAACGTATCCAATACCCAGTGAAAAGGGGTGGAAATTATTGCCCATCTTAAATAAAGTGACTATAGGAGTGGGTTGAAGAATACTTGGTGTTTCAGAAACTTTAATGAGAGGCTTCCAAAAAAACCCAACCCAATGATTTAATCTAAAGGAATTTGAAAAGGATTTTGGGTTTTTGGGGAAATTTGAAAAAAAAATTAATTACTGAGGAGGAGAAAAATTTTTATGCTAAATGTAATCCTACTTTTGCTACCTTTTTGCTTTAAACCAAAAATTTCAAAAAAGGGGTTTGGGCCCAAATACCAAAAGACCGATAGCCCTCGGTAAAACAATTTAAACAAAAGGGACCCAGCACGTATGTTATCGTTTTATGATGCCCTTTTGTAAAGGGCCCTTTCCTTCTTTTAAAATTCCTTAAAAAGATACAAAGGGAACACTGTGATGAGAATTAACGATCTGTGGGAGTGAGAGTACATTTTTGGGCAAGTTTAGACGTAGAAGAACTATACTTTAACCAGACATGCCCGGGGCCCCTAAAACAATCAAGTTTTTTTTAAAAACACAAGGGTACCCCCAATTTTAGGGAAAACCCCAAGATTTTGTTTTTAAGCTATTGGATTTTTTTTTAAACAAAAACTATTTTTTTTTTTGGAAAGGCCCCCCCTTTTATACCAGATAAAGGCGCCCCCCCGGGGAACTTTCTGTGCACCAATTTTTTTCCCCAAATTTTATTTTTAGGTTGGGGGGAGGATGCTATTTTTTTTTTCTGAACCCCTTTTGAAATATTCCCCGATCGGGATTTTTTTTTTGGGGGGCGTTTTAAATTGTGAATTCTGATTTTTTGGAGGGGTAGTAAAAATTTTTCCCATGGTTTTTGTATCAACTTAATGATAATAAAATTTGGGGGTAAAAATTCACATTTAAAAATCATCGGGAAAAAAAATAAATTTTTTGGATCTTGAAATTATTTTGGATAAAAAAAGCAGATTCAGACAAAATATTTCGGAAAAAACGGCTCCCAATAGCTTTTTAAACTTTTTCTCTGGTTGGCACCCACCTTCACAAAAAAAGGAAAATTCCATGGGCCAATTTTTTAGGGCTCGTAAAAATTTTGTTCTACATTAGGGGTTTTCCCAAAGAAAATTTTATAAAGTTAAATGCACTTTTGGGAAAGGGGGTTACCCAAAAAAATGTTTGAGGAAGGTTTTTAAAATGGGGCCCCTTTAAACCAGTGCAAAGGACATTTTTTTAATCAAAAAAAAAAAGAAAAAGAAAAAAACCCGATTTAATTCGTTGTAAGGTCCCTTTTGATGACAGAGCTAATAAATGAGAGCTATACTTGAAACATTGGAAACATTTGAAGGAGATCCATATTCTCTGGGGTTTATTTCTAAATACCCTAGTGAAATTATAGACGAAAAAGGAAATCTTAGGGATAAATTTTTTCATACCCATTTTGAGGGAGATGGCAAAAAAAAAAATGGTTGCAATTTTCCGGTGGTAGGGTCTTTTCCCTGTGGCAAAATGTTTCATTCTGTCCTTTTAATGGAAATAAAGAAAAAATTTTTTTAATCCCCTTGATAAAGAAAAATTTTAGAAAAAAGGGCAATTAATCAATTGTAAAACCAGAGGGGGGGGTTTATTGGGGGTATGTTACCTGCCCCCCCAAAATTTATTGGGAAAAAAAACCCTACAGGAGTTTCATCGTCGGATCTCGAAATAGAGGGGACACTCCCCCAGCAAGACACATTTGGAAGTACATAATGGCGAAAAAGAGGGGCTAAAATTTTTGGGGGATATGGGGAAAAAAATCTTTGGGGAAAGAAAGGGCGATTTGGATGAGTTTTTTTGCAAAGGGAAAAGGGAAGTGGATACACAGACCAAAAACATTGAAAAACCCAAAGGCCTAAATGAAGGGCTTTTCACTTTCGGCATTTATTTGATTTTTGCTGATTTCCCTATAAATTTAAATTTTTGGGAAAAAAACAATATAGTTTTAAGTAGGGCAATGGTATTGCACTGTTTAATAATTGGGCTATGGAAGCAAACGAGTTCATATATGTGTTTGGGTTTTTTTTTTGGGTTTTTTTTTTTCCCCCCCCTTCCATCTCCCTCGCGCCCCTTCCCCCCTCCCCCTTTCCCTTCCCCCCCTTTTGCCCCCTACGTTTTTTCCCCATTGTCCCCCGGGGCCTGTAAAAGATGACAGATATTCATCACGTTTAGGCCACGGGGTTTTTATTTAAAAAAATTAGGGAAAGATGTATATTCTTTTGCAAGGGACTTTTTATGTTTGTACTTTATGTATGTAGAGATTTTTTGTTCCCGTTGCAGCGGGTGGTCTATGGAGGTTTTGCAAGGGGGTATGGGGGTGGCATTTGAGGATACGGAGTTTTTTACATGACCCTTTTTGATATGGTGGATTGAATGGGTACTTGAGCCCTAGGAGGGAATTTTTTCAATGGGGAAAATTTGGGGGGGGTCAACTGGGGAGGGGGGAGGCTGGGCCATAGGGCCTAGGGGGTAAAATTAAAAAGAAGGGAAGGGGAATTTTTACATGTAAAGGGGGAATAATTTTTTTGAATTTTAGGGGCTTGGGGAACAATAATAAACAATGGAGGTTGAACATGTATTTTAAAAGGGGGGTGCAGCTCTATTGGAATGAATACGCATATTTTCAAACAAAAGGGGAAAAAAGCCTTTTTTGGGAAGATAATATGACATGGTTTAAATTGTACAGTGGAGTTTATATTCCCAAAGAATATGCTATTAGATATTGAAGAGAAGGGGGCCCTTTTGGGAATTGACAAAGGGGCATGGCTGGTAATTTTGATACCTATCTGCTTGGTTTTAATTTTGGGTGAAAGGGAAGCAGTTGCAATAAAATGAGAGAAGTGAGATGGAAGCCCATCACCCGTCAGGGGGGGGGTGTTTGGTTTTGGGGCAGGGGCCCTTGGCACGGGCAGGGACGGGAAGGTGGGGCGCAACCCGTTTTTTGGGGTGGCGAAAATTTTACCCGAAAAGGTTTTTTTGGGTCTGAAAAGCATGGTGGCAGCTTTAGCAGGGCGGTTTTGAGTGTGCGCAAAAGCGGAAGGGGGGGTGGCTTTTGTGGATTTTTCTGATTGGGTAAGGGGTTTAGCACCTGAATTTGGGGGGTTTTTTCCTAACATTATATAAAAGGAAGTGAGCTCTACCCCCCCATGTGATCGGACCTCTTAACCTTGATTAAAACCAGGTTTGCTGGCGAAACATGTCCCGGGGAGGTCAGGCATGACGTTTTAAATTTTTGATCTCTCACCTCTGTCCCACAAGTGTTTACGTGCTGCAGACGGTGTCCCCAAGGGGGCCTTTTTTGTTTTTGTGTCTAGAATTAGGGACGACGCCCCAAATAAATTTGGGTTGGGGTCCCTTTCTGAAGCTAGTACTTTGCTATAGATATAGGGCTTCTCCTTTTAAAAAGGTGGGGTTCCCCCAGTTTTATGATAGAAAGGGGGTTATTCCCTCTTTCAGAAGCAAAAAGGGGTTTTAAAAATGAGGATAGAGACAGGTTTTTTAAAAAAATGTGTTAGAGGTTAAAAAGTTAGATTAATAAAAGTTACGTTTAGTGTTTAAAAAATAGAGAAATGATAGAGTTTTTTTAAATTGCCTAGCAAAATAGTAAAAAATAGTGATCAAAAGTCACTCTTTGTTCTCTTGCGAGATTCCCAAATTTTTTTGGGGTTAGGCGCAGTGTTCGGCATTTCCCGGGTCGCCCCGCATAAAGGGGGGGGGCAAGGGCGCGGGTTTGGGGCCCCACTGTAAGGGGGGTTTCTTGGGCGGGGGGAGGGGCGGGGCCCCGAAAACTCCGACATGTCCTGCGGGTCGGCAAAGTGCGGCAAAAATGGCGCTCGGCAGCTCGACGGCAAACCAGTTTTTTTGGTCTAAATGCTCCGGCGGGGGCGAAGTGAAGCAAAAGAAAAGGGGGAAAACAAGAAGGGGAAAAAACATAGAAAACCAGTAAAAAATTTCCCCGGCTCTCAGCTCCGGCGGCAGGGATTAAGTTTCCAAAAATCCCTTTTTAAAAGGCGGAAAAACATTCTCAGAAAAAAACCCTAAAACCTAAAAAATTAAAAAATACTAAAAAAAAATCTTTTCCAAAAATCTAGAACGGCGCAAATAGGTTTTAGGATTTTGGAAATTGCTGGGAAATACAGTAATTCAAATTCTGAAAGTTTCTATTGGTCGCAAAACCGGCCCCAATCAGAATAGGAGCGACATGAACCTTTAAAAACCATGGGGACTATTGACCAATCGAATCAAAGGGGGACAGTTCAAAATACGTAAAAATGCAGAAAAACTGATTGGGTTTAGCTAGCGGGGGCTGGGATCTGGTCAATCAGAATTGGAGCGACAGGGACCCCTTAAGCCTATGGGGAAGTTTGAACAATCAAATCAAAGGCGGGACAGTTTTAAAATACGTAAAAAAGAAAAAGATGATTGGATGAACGGGGGCCGTCCGCTTAGCCAAAACCGGGGCGAGCTCTTTCTTTTAGATTTTTATGGGGGGAAAAAAAAAGGGAAAATTCCGAGCAGCTTGTGATTGGCTAAAATTAAAAAAGGCGCATTATTTGGACCAATGGGAGAGGAGCGACGTCCTATGGGTTTTCTAATGCAATCGGGAAAAAACATACTGGCCCAAATCAAATGATAAAAAGTACAGAGGGTTTTACCGACTGATATAAAATTATCCAAAAAATATTTGGGGGGGGGAAGGAAAAAAAAAATAAATTTAAAAAAAAAACTTTTTATTTATTTATTTTCGGTACCACTGTCACAGTATGGGTTTAGCAAAAATAAAGAAAAAACATGATTTTATTGAATAAAATTTTTTTTCTTTTCCCCAATATTATTGTTTATTTAATATAACATCCCCAATTAAACCTATAAAATTTAAATACTCTTTTAAAAAAGTCCATGCGTCCCCTTTGGCGCAGAGAGCTCATTTGGATGCAAATTATTTGCACATTATTTCATATAACTGCCGCCTGTTGTCAGTGGTGGCAAAACCGCCATATTAATCCATATAATTTTTTAAATATTTTCTATTTCACCAGGTGTCTCTTTTTGGCGCTAATCGTGCATTTTATGAAGTTTGTTGAAAACTGTCAATTGCTAACCTACTGGGCAATGTAAATCTCAGGGACGAAGGAAGAACACTGTTTTTGTTTTACGGTCTTCCACCAGCCCCCGCTTTTCACAGATATTTGATAGAAACAATTCTGTTTCTAATCCAGTGGCTTTTGGGAAATTTAAAGGGGGATTTAAGAATAGCTGTGATTTCGTCTTTAAATAAGAGAAAAAAAAAAAAACTTTCCCTAAACCCCTTTTCATTTTTAAATTTTTTGAACAGGGGCGAACTGCAGGGGGTAAGCGAACAAAGGGGGTGTAGGACAAGGAGGTAGGGTACGAAGAAGGGCCCTTCCCGTGCGGCGCAACACGCAAGCCACGGACGTGGTTGCAGGGCCATCAGGCCCTTTAGCTGGTCGGTCCCTGTGAATCCAGTAACGAAAAGCGTCACCAAACTGTTCTTCATGGTTAAAGCAACCTACACCACAGTTTAAACCCCCTCCTCCTCCCAGTCACTACCACGAATTCATCACACATTGTCAGCCCGCCAACAAGAAGGGTCACTGCATCCGGCAGGGATAGTCAAGTCCAGTTTTAACTAAAATGGGGTTTTAAAAAGACCCTTTTTCAGGCACTTCTTAAGATGTGGGTCATGTAGATTTAAGGGTCATGCTGTGGTCCGGGACAGGCATAGTCAATATCATGTTCAACTAAAATGGTGGTTCAAAGACTCCTTTTTCCAGAACTTTTTAATCAGTGGGTCATGCGGGCATTGGGGTCATGCTGCGGTACAGGACAGGCATAGTCAATGTCCAGTTCAACTAAAATGGTGCTTCAAAGACTCCTTCTTCCGGCACTTTTTAATCTGTGGGTCAGACAGGTTTAAGGGTCATGCTGCGGTACAGGACAGGGATAGTCAATGTCCAGTTCAACTAAAATGATGGTTCAAATAATACTGCCTTCTGGCACTTTTTAATTTGTGGGTAATGCAGGTTTAAGGGTCATGCTGTGTTACAAGACAGGGATAGTGAATAGTCTGTCAGTTTTTTCTGTGACTCTTGTTGCCTAATTGTCTTGCCTAAGATGTAGCACGTATCCAGTTTGCTGTTGTGGATGTTAATTCCAGCTTCTCCAGCCCTGTTTGGGTATAAGAATGAAGCTGTTGTTCCTCTCCCATATACTTTAATGGTCATCGGCGATCTGTTATCGACTATCGGCTATCGGCATGATAATTGACAATATCGACTATCGATCCAATAACGATAGTTGACACAATCGCTCATCACTAGTAATTAGTCGAACAGTGCAAATAAAAGAAAAAAGAAACCTCAATGAGGTATGTGCATTGATGAAGAGAAAAAAAAATCCACAGGTTTGGTTCCTGCAGGGATTTGAACCGCGGAATCTTGTGCTTGGAGGCAAAAGTTTTACCTCTGAGCTACAATTTACTGTAGCTACTTACAGTTTTACACATAAACAGACTTTTACTTGACTAAAGATAGGAAAGCCCTGGTGATGTCATCCTGCTGGGTAACATGATATACAATTCAAACAAATCACACACTCCCCCTTCTGAGCACACAGAGCTGGAGCTGGATGCGAGAGGTATAAAATAAGATCGTGGCAAAGCTCCTTTAACATATTAATTCAAAAAAGGTTAAGCACTATTAAAGGTGCACAGTAAGAAGCTAGTTCATCTTTTTTTCCACTTTTCAGAGAAAAAAAAATATGATTGCAAAACTCCCACTCACTATCCAAAGTGAAGCGATGAACAATCAAGCTGAGATGTCTTGTGGAGCTGAGATAAAATACTGTATTTTGAATAATTGACAAATAAGGAAAAAGAGTGATGTTCATGTTTACATGGTGATCAATTAAAAAAATGAGAAGTAACAGTCATATGATTTTAATAATTAGAGACTGCTGTCAGGTGTAGGAATTCACACCTGAAATGTGATATACTTCATTTTAAAAAAAGCAATTAGAATATTTCTGAGTAAAGTTATGTTGATCAGAGTTACATAGTTAAAACGGTTGAAATAAGACTAATGTCCATTAAGTTCAAGCAAGGGTGGAGAAAGAAGTGGATGAAACAAGGGCAACAGGGACTTTTTAAGCTTTGTTTTCCCTTTTGATGCAGACTTTGAAACACATAAGGCAAGAACTAATCTACCATCAGACTGGATCTAGACATTTTATACAACTACATAAGTATTAATATTTTTTAGTTTCAGGTAGTTTTCTAAGCCTTTCTTGAAACCCTCACCTGTTCCTGCTGTGACTAGCTCCTCAGGCACATTATTCCACAGATTCACAGTTCTCATGATGAAGAACACTTTTATCCTCTGGAGATTTATTCTTTAGATGAAGGGAATGTCCTCTTGTCTTTTGAGGGGGTTTTACATGGAATAGCTTTTCCCCATACTTTTTGTAGGGTCATTTATATACTTTTATAAACTAATCATGTCTCCCTGTAGTGTATGTTCTCAAGACTAAATAACTTTAATTCTTTTATTGCTATAACCCCCTTTTTAGTTTGGTTGCTTATTTTTGTTCTTTCTCTAGGTCCATTACATCTTTCTATAAACTGGAACTTAGAACTGAACAGTATATTCCAGATGTGACCGCACCAATGCCTTATATAGCGATAGTATTACATTCCTGTTCCACGAGTCCATGTCTCTTTAGTGCATGCCAATATTCTGCTGGCCTTAGAGGTGACTGTTCTGTAATCTATAACATATGATGCCTACAGATTATTAGTACCCTGATGCATAACTGTCAGGGCTAGGCAGCATTCAGCCTGCAGGGAGCAACAGTCTGTAGCAGCTGATTTGCGACCCCAACCTGAGAGACATTCTGCTGGAAGCTGTGTGAGTGACAGAGGCCCAACCACTCAGGACAGGGGGCGTGTCGCACCAGTGCACCAGCCAATGGGAGAACCCAGAGGCCGCTCCAATCAGCTACAGGGGCAGTATCCGGGAGCCACATTTAAACTCCCTGCAGGCTGAGTGCTGCGCCTGCGATATTCTCCTGGCTGCCTTTGTTTAGCTGTGCTTTATATCTCGCTTGCTCCATACGTGTACCAGACCTCTGCTTGTTTACTGACTCCGGCTTGTCCTCTGATTTTGTACTTCGCTCCAGATCATGTTTTTCCCCCGGCTTGTTTACTGGTTTCTCTTTGGTTCTGATTTGTGGCTTGACGTATCAGATTTGTTACTGACCCGGACTGTCTGACCCTTCTGCCTCCTGACGGCCCCAGCATTCTGTCGCCCAGTTGGTGTCGGCCGCCTAGGGCAGCTCGTCAAGCAAGCAGGGACAGTGGGCTGGGTTCAAGTTAGGGCTCAGTGTACCTACCTTGACGTGACAATAACTTTATTTTTATCCACATGTGGATGCCCTCAACACTCAGTGTTTCCAGGTCTGCTTGCAATTTATAAACATTTTCCACAGATTGCACTACACTACATAGCTTGGTGTCATCTGCAAAAATAGAAAAATTGCTATTGATACGGTCACCTATATCATTAATAAAAAAATGAATAAAAGTGGACCCAGTACAGAGCCTTGCGGTCACCACTTATAACCAGGGACCATTCAGAGTCGGAATCATTTACAACCACCCTTTGACTACGATCTGACAGCTAGTTTTTTATCCAATTGCACACTATTATTTTAACTGTATGGAACTCAATTTATAGGCGCTTATAAGGGACAGGGTCAATGCCGTTGTAAAGTTGTGATCACTTCCATTTTTGTCGGTTGTGTCATACTTTTTTGTGTGTAGAAAAGCTAGTTACCAAACACAGCAGTGAAAAGTGATAAGTATGAACCCCATGGTTCATGGTTGCTTATTGTAGGTCCTTAGTACCCCAGTGATAAAAAAATAAATAAATCCTTGAGAAGAACTTCTCTTCAACTGCAAACATTCATCAGTTAGACAGACAGACAGATAGATAGATAGATAGATAGATAGATAGATAGATAAAAAAAAACACACCCGAGAGAGCAAGCATTTCATTAATTGACCTAACATTAAATGAATCCAGTGCATCTATGAGTGAATTAGCACAAAAGGCACAGTACGTCAAAGAAAAGTTAGATAAAATTAAGAAAGAGCATAAAGAAAGTAATAGGAGACGAGACTCACTTTTATCACAAAACAGTTTATTGGAGACTTCACAAAATACCACTTGGGAGAATAATGAAGTTTTTATATCTCACAATACCTCTATGCTGTCTTTTTTAGAGATGGACAACACCTCACCAAGCACGATGATTCCACAGAGCACCCAGAACCCTTTAAAAGAAAAAGCTCTATAGAGGAAAGAGGGCTGGGGCCAGCTGGCAAAAAAGGTTGCAAAAACAAAACCTAAAGATAGCAAAGAAAGGGAACACAAAAAATCTTGGACAGGGGGCTATAATACAGAATAACAATAGACTAATAGAACACGGTATCTTTAATTTGTCAACCCATATCTTATCTGTGGCTGAGATTAACTTATTGTCCAAAGGACTCTATTTTTTGTCCTACCAATGATAGGATAGATAATTTTGAACTGTTTCTCAATCTAAATCACTTAACACGCAAGTTAACACTAATGTGATTCTTTGAATTAATCCAGTTAATAAAGGAGATATAGCAAAGGATAAAGTACATCAAAAGGCAAAAGAGGCACAACATGATATTAGACCCAAATCAAAATTTTACCCCGTTCAAGCGCAAGGCCATTTGTTAAAGACGTTCCATGAACTAGTTGTGGAAGAATTCCGCCTAGTTGAACCACAAAAAGGCAATACAAACATAACAAGGGAAGAAAAAAACGCTATTAGATCTTTACAGGACAACAAGGATATTGTAATTCATCCTGCAGATAAGGGGGGGGGGGGGGGGATAGTTATTCTTAATCACAGTGACTATCACAAGGAATCCATAAACATTTTGTCCGATTCCAAGTATTATATTACTTGTGATGAAGACCTCCCTAAAAAAGCTCATAAAAAGTTATATGAACTTGTGGATATGCCTGCAAAAATGGGACTATAGATAAGAACACTAAGATGTTCATTTTTATACCAGAGCCAAGTATTCAATTTTTCTATCACCTCCTGAAACTGCATAAAAACAAAGAAAACCCCCTGGATGACCCATTATAGCAGGGGTTAATTCTTTTACGAGTAACCTATCCCATTTCATTGACAGATGGCTCCAGTCATATGTGATAAAAACAAAAAGTTTTTTAAGAGATTCTGGGGAGCTAATTACCATTTTATCAAGTTTTAAACCAGAATTACACTATAATTTTCTAACTCTGGATGTAGCATCCCTATACATTTTGCATAAATTAGGGATACAATGCATGTCAGCTGTTTTAGAATCTGGCCCGAATCTTTTAAGGAATTTATTTTAGAAAATAACTATTTTAAATATGAGGACATTTGGTACTGTCAACAGACTGGGACTGCCATGGGCACGAAAATGGCCCCTGTTTATGGAAATCTCTTCATGAGGTGTTTCGAGGAGGAGTTTATCTATTTAGGTCCATTCTATAAGAACATTTTAATATACAAAAGATTTATAGATGACCTGTTTATAATTTGGAAAGGGCCGGAGGAAGAAATTGAAAAATTTGTAGACTACCTCAATGGGAACAATTGGGGTTTGACATTTGTGTCTCATAAGAGCTCCTATTCTATAGAATTTCTGGACTTGATCATTACTAAAGGAGATACCAAATTTATTACAGAAACATTCTTCAAGTCCGTTGATATTAATAGTTCCATAAATTTCAACAGCGTCCATCATAAACCGTGGCTAAAGAGCATCCCGTATTTTAAATACAAAGAAACAGTTGAACATTTTAAAAAATAGGCTCCTACAAAAAAACTATGTTGGAGGATGCAGCAGAAAAAATTGACAATTTTACACAACAACAATGCCTAATGCCTGCATCTAAAGTATAATACCTCTCATAGTAAAATAAAGAACATTTTGCAGAAACACTGGCATTTGTTGAAACGAAACCCTTATTTAGCCCACCTAATTCCTGATAAACCTAATATTTTTTTTAGGAGGGCTCCCAACCTTAAAAATTTAGTAACACCCAGCAAATGAAGAAGCCAATCTGATAGGGAAGTGCAATCCACTATTAAAGGGAAGTTTTCCATGTGGATGTTCTGGATGCCTTTGTTGTTCATGTATTTTAAAAACTGATCATTTTAGCTCCAATACAACTAAAGAAGTGTTTTATATACAAAAATTTTTGAACTGCACTAGTAACTTTATAATTTACCTAATCCAATGCAAATGTGGAGTACAATATATTGGTCGGACTAAATGTCCCCTCCACATTAGGTTAAATGGCCATAGAGCAAGCGCGAAAAAAGGAGACGTAAGACAAGGTGTCTCCCGACATCTACATGAGTTTCACAATGGCGATTTTTTTTTATTTCTATATTACCCATTGAACAGATCTCCGAAAGCTGTTTCTAATAGATTCCAGATGCTACAGCGCAAAGAGGTCTACTGGATGTACCGCATTAAAATGATACAACCAGAGGGGCTTAATGAAATAACAGAGACCATAATAATATAACTCAATTGGCCATATGTGGTAATGGTTTAGTAATATATTTACCATATTTATTGCATATATTTTATGATACTGTCAGTAGTGCAATATATTTATTTTGTCTAGGTATCAGGTTTTATCATATGTATATATTTATTATTTTAGAGCGTAATTTTAATGATCTAGGATTATGTAGTCGTATTTATAGAGTAAGTGTTTTTACTAACCTTGAGCAAATTATGATATAAGAGCTTGTTTAGTTGATCTGCAGAAAATCCAATATGGATCCGTTATCTTCCGGCATATGATGTAAGACTTTTTCCAACCAATAGGATATATCGAGCATTTACAGGTCCTCATATTTAAAGGCTCATTCTGGAGTTAATCTTCACCCCTGAGGAAGCACTGATTTAGGCGTGAAACACATTGAGCTAGGCTATATGTCTTGTTATTGGTAGTGTTGGGTTAGATATATTTTTTATTGTTAGAAGCGTCGGTTAAACCGAGCTTCATAATAAAAGTTTTCTTTTAAAAATTATTAATTTTCCTCGGTAATCTCTTGTCACGGATAATAGCATTGAGCGCCGTTAGATTCTGTTTTTCTCTAGTTCTATTTTTTTGTATTATCCCGGTTTTAGTGAAATACGGGAGTAAAAAGATGCTGGCTCCGTTGGGGTTTTAAAGTAGTGACAACCCCATTTAACCAAAGAAAAGGTTGGGAGTTGCGCACAACTGAATCAGGTATAGTGGAATCGCGGGGTGGTGCAATCCCTTTTTTAAATTATTCACTATTTGGGCGCCTCCTTTTTTTTTTTTTTGTCTGTTAAATAGATAGATAGATACAATTAATAGATAGTTAAATTTAGTATATAGACATATAGATAAATAGATATAATAAATAGAATTAATAGATAATACATTAATGATAAAAAAAAATAAATAAAATATAAAATTTTAAATTGATAGTTATAATTACTGGATAAAATTATCTTTTAAATTAATAATTTATGGGAATAAGAAAGAGGTTTACAATAATTATAAATTAGGATCTTAAAGATATTATTAAGTTATAAAGCACTTCCAGTGTCTGCATGTCTTTCACAATTTCTAATTTATTCTTCAGATACAATTTGAAAACTCATTTATATTAAGCCCGTTATTATCATATCACAGAATTATTGAAGCTGTGTAGTATATTAAAGAATGCAGTTCAAATAAGTCCTTTACAGTTATTTCAAAGATGGTTGCTTAAATATGATCTGCATTGTTGATTGGAAAAGGTTAAGAAAAATGACATAGATCATTACAGTTGAATATCAGATTTATGAGAAATACTTTTAAACACATGCATTAGATAGAAAGAGATAGATCTGCACAAGTTTCATTTTTCCCAAAACACATAGACTAGAGAATACATATTTTAGCCCAGAGTGTGGAATTTCTTCCCATAATGTGATATTGAATAATGCTCACATAAGCCCAGCACAGTCATTTAATACTTATTTGTCTATAAGTGCAACCATGGAATCTTAAGCTGCTGTAAAATTGAAACAATTTTTTAAACAAATATTCTTGGTGATTGTTCTATAAAATCCCTAAAGCGTTGTCATTCCCTTGTAGATCTATTAACCATTGCTATAGCTTTGAGACTGCACATATTAAAGTTTTATAATTTTTATAATAAACTATGCCTTTAAAGTGTGGACACAAACCAAATTGGTTTCAGAAAGTATTTAAAATATTTAGTAGCATATACCAAAAAGCAAATAGTGTCATAAAATACAAAATCTTTTTGAGCAACTTTGTGAACATTTTTTTCTCTATTTACTTTAATGAGAAAAACTGCCACACTGAAAACTGTATGAAAAAACTATTTAGTTTTTTTTTTTCCTACACGAAGGATTAAAAATTTTAAAATTTATAAAAAAAAAAAATAGCCGAAATAAGTCATAAGTTAGGCCATGTCCCCACGGCACGTTTTTTTTAGGCGGGTTTTTTAGCCCTTCTCGGTTTTTAAAAACCGTTGCAAACTCTCTTTTTTATGGGCCCTTAATGGAAAATCCGCCCGGCGGTTTTTCAGACCGCCGGCGGTCTGCACGTGTTTTAAGTCAATTAGGATTACCAACATTATTTATATTTGCCAACTGTCAGAATAGTGAGAAAGAGAATTTTTAATGCATTTTTATTATTTTCTGCAAGGTCAGAAGTTTATATACACTAGGATTACAATGCCTTTAAATAATTTGGAATAGCCCATATATGATGTCAGTCTTTGGAAACTTCGGGTTTATTGGAACATCTGAGTTAATTACAACTGGGGATGATTTTTTATGACACCGAAACATTTGGGTCTGTGTGTAACTCGGGGAAAATCTAAAGAATCCCAAGATTCAGGAAGAGAATTGGGACTTTCACGTCGAATCATCCCTTTGGGGGCAATTTCCGATACCCGATGCAAATACAAACAAGATGGGAACGTCCCCGCCATCTAACACCCGGAAGGAGATAGTTCTGGGGCCAGAGTGAACGTGTTTTGGTCCCCAAAAGTGCAATAAAAAAAAACAAAAGACCTTTGAAAAATTCTATGGAAGCTGGTAAGAGTGTGTTTATTTTCCGTGAAACGAGTACTGTAAAACATGGGCTGGAAAACCACTTTGCGTAAGAAGCCATTATCCAAAATAAACATTTAAAACCGATTAATGTTTGCAAAAGCCAACGAAAAAGATATCATTTTTGGAGGCTTTCCTGTGGTCCGACAAAACTAAAATTTAACTTTTGGGCCCTTTGACATCTTAAGTTTGGGGACATAGGGGAACCTTTGAAAAACTGAGAAACCATCCCCAAATGTGAAACAGGGGGGGGGGGTTTTTAGCATTGTTTGGGGGTTTAAAACCCAAAAGGGAAAAAATTTAAGGGGTTTTGGGGGTTTTTCCCCCCTTTTTTTAAAAAATTTTCCCCTTTTAAAAAAAAACCTTTTTAAAAAAATTTTTAAAATTTTGGGGTTTTTTTTTAAAAAAAAAAAAAAAAAATTTTCCCTTTTTCCCTTTTTTTTTAAAAACCCTTTTTTTCCTTTTTTTGGGTTTTAAAAAAAAAGTTTTTTAAAACCCTTAAAAATTTTTTTCCCCCAAAAAATTTTTAAAAATTTTTTTTTTTTATAAAAACCCCCCCCAAAAAAAAAAAAAAATCCTTTTTTGGGGTTTTTTTTCCCCTTTCAAAAAAAATTTTTTTAAAACCCCCAAAAAAAAAATTCTTTTAAAAAAAAAAATTTTTTTTTTGGGAAAAAAAAAAAAGGGTTTTAAAATTTTTTTAAAAGGGGGGGGGAAAAAAAAAAAAAAAAAAAACCCCCCCCCTTTTTTTGGCCCCCCAAAAAAAAAAATTTTTTTTTTTGGGGGGGAAAAAAAAAAAAATTTTTCAAAAAAATTTTTTTCCCAAAAAAAAAACGGGAAATTAAAAAATTTGGGGGGGGAAAAAAAAGGGGAAAAACCCCCCTTTTTGGGGGGGGTTTTTTGGGAAAATTTTTTTTTGGGGAAAAGGGTTTTTTTTTTAAAAATTTAAAAGGGGAAAAAAAAATTTTTTTTTTTTAAAAAAATTTTTAAAAAAAAAGGGGAAAAAAAGGGGAAATTTTTTGGGGAAAAAAAAAACCCCCCCAAAAAACCCCCCCCCCCAAAAATTTTTCCCCCCCCCCGGCCCCCCCCCCTTTCCCCCCCTTTTTTTTTTGGGGAAACCCCCCCCAAAAAATTTTTTTTTAAAAAAATTTAAAAAGGGGGGCCAAAAAAAAAACCCAATTTCGGGGGGGCCCCAAAAACCCTTTTGGGAAAAATTTTTAAAAGGGAAAAAAATTTTTTTCCCCGGGAAAAAAAAAATTTTTAAGGTTGTTTTTTTTTTTAAAAAAAAAAAAAAAAATTTTTTTTTTTTAAATTTAAAAAATTTTTTTTAAAAAAATTTTTTTTTTTTTTTGGGGGAAAAAAAAAATTTTTAAAAAAGGGAAAAGGAAAAAAAGGGGGTTTTTTTTTTTAATTTAAAAATTTTTTAAAAGCTTTTTTTTTTTTAAAAAAAAAAAGGGGGAAAAAAAATTTTTCCCCCAAAAAACCCCCAAAACCCCAAAAAAAATTTTTTTTTAAAATTTAAAAAAAATTTTTTAAAAAAAAAAAATTTTTTCCCGGGGGGAAAAAAAACCCCCTTTAAAAAAAAATTTTTGGGTTTTTTTTCCCAAAAAATTTTTTTTCCTATTTTTTTTAAAACCCAAAATTTAAAAAATTTTTAAAAAAAAAAAAATTTTCCCCCTTTTAAAGGGGGGTTCCAAAAAAAAAAAAAAAAAGGGGGGCCCCCAAAAAGGGGGGCCCAAAAAAAAACCAAAATTTTTCCCCCCGGGGGGGGCCCCAAAAAAGGGTTTTTTTTTAAACCCCTTTTTTAAATTTTTTTAAACCCCCAAAAATTTTTTTGGGGGAATTAAAAAATTTTTGGTTTTTTTTTTTTTTTCCCCCCCCGGGAAAAATTTTTTAAAAAAAAGGGGGCGGGAAAACCCCTTAAAAATTGGGTTTTTGGGGGGGCCCCGGGGGGGGGGGCCCCCCCCCGCCCCCGGGGGGGGTTTTTTTGGGGGTTTTTGGGGGAAGGGTTTTTGGGGGGGGGCCCCCCTTTTTTTTAAAAAAAGGGGGGGAAAAAAAAATTTTTTTTAAAGGCCCGGGGGCCGGGTGAAAATTTTTTTTTAAAAACCCCCAAAGGGGTTTTTAAAAAAAAACCCAAAGGGTTTTTTTTCCCCCCCCCCCCAAAAAAAAAAAAAGGGGGAAAAGGGGAAAACCCCCCCCCAAAAAAAAATTGGGAAAGGGGGGGAAAAAAAATTTAAAAGGGGGGGGGAAAAAAATTTTTTTTTGGGGGGGGAAATTTTTTTAAAAAACCCGGGGGGGAAAAAAAAAAGGGGGGGGAAAAAAAAAACCCCGGGGAATTTTTGGGGGGGGGTTTAACCATTTAACCCTTTTCCCCCGGGGAAAAAACCCCCCTTTTTGGGGGCCCCCGGGCCCCAAACCCAAAAACCCCCCCATTTTGGGGGCGCCTTCCCCCCCCGGGGAAAGGATTTTTTTTTTTTTTTTTCCCCCCCCCGGCCAAAACTTTTTTTTTTTTCCCCGGGGGGAACCCCCCCCTTTTTCCCCAAAAAAAAAAAAAAAGGGGGGGGGGGTTTTTTTTTTTTAAAAAAATTTTTTTTTAAAAAAAAACCCTTTTTTTGGGGGTTTTTTACCCCCGGGGGAAAAAAATTTTTTTTTTTGGGGGCCCCCAAAAACCTTTTTAAAAGGAAAAAAAAAAATTTTTTTTTTTTTTAAAAAAAAGGGAAAAACCCAGGGGGGGGGAAAAAAAAGGGGGAAAACCCCCCCAGGGGGTTGGGGTTTTTTGGGCCCAAAAATTTTTTTTCCCCCTTTTTTTTTTGGGGCCCCCCCCCCAACCCCTTTTTTTTCCCCCCCCCCCCCCCCAAAAAGGGGTTTTTCCCCCCCTTTTTTGGGGGGGGGAAAAAATTTTAAAACCCCCCTTTTTCCCCCCCCCCTTTTTGGGGGAAAAAATTTTTTGGGGGGCCCCAAAAAAAACCCCCCCCCCAAAAAAAAAAACCCTGGGGAAAAAAAAAGGGGGGTTTTTTTAAAAGGGGGGGGGGTTTTTAAAAAAAAAAAAAAAAATTTTTTCCCCCAAAAGGGGAAAAAAAAAGGGGGTTTAAAATTTTTTTCCTTTTAAAAAAAATTTTTTAAAAAATTTTTTCCCTTTTTGGGGTTTTCCCCACAAAAAAAATTTTTTCCCTTTTTTTTTTAAAAAAAAACCCCAAAAAAACAAAAAACCAAAAGTTTTTTTTGGGGGCCCCGGTCCCCCCCGGGCAAAACCCCTTGGGGGGTTTTGGGGGGGGGGGGGAAAAAATTTTTTTTTTTGCCGGGCCCAGGTTTAAAAAAAAAAACCCCCCTTTTTTTTTGGAAAAAAAAAACCTTTTGGGGCCCGGGGGGGAGGGGGGAAACCCCGGGAAAAAGGGGGGGGAAAAAAGGGGGGAGGAGGAAAACTTGGAGCAGAAGCATTGTCTTTTTGAAATGAGTGGATTTTCTACCCCGGGGACAAAGGGGAGGAAAAGCAGGAGCAGCTGGAGGAGGTGGGGGGGTGAGGGAAAAATAGGCAGATTACCCCCCAAACACCGTGGCAGTATACAGTGGAAATGGGGGCAGGGGGGGGACCCGGCAGGTAAATTGTTTCAGATGGCCCCACATGCTTATTTGCCTGGTTAAATGACAGCCCAATAGTCAGCATCCGGGGGAGGGAAAGACTTTGGCTCTCCACCCTATTTGGGCCCTCGAAAAACCCGTTTCCCAAAAAGGGGGCCCTTTTTTTAAGGGTATTTTAGAGGGAGGGCAAACCTCAAATCTATAGGGGGAAAACCCCCGTTAAACAGTTGGCCCTGCCTTTTTTGCGGGGCCCTCGTCCCTCCCCTTACAGGTCTGACCCGGGGGGTTTCCCCTCACGCTTTACTTTCTACTGCCGCGGGTGCTTTAGGAAAGGGGGGGGGGTTAAACATACCCCCCTCCATTAGTTGAACCCAATTTTTGGGGCACTGATGAGCAGCTTCCCTTAAACCCCCCTAGTTAGGAGGGCAGTCGCCCCAGCACCTCAAGGGCCTGGAGCAGTCCCCCCAAAACCCAAAAAGGTTTTGGCCTACTTGGGCACACTCTTCCACCTCAGTTTTGAAGATCCCCTGGGCTACTGGGCAGCCAAATTGATGTGTTTGGGCCCCAACTTGCCCAGGTTTCAAGTGGAAAAGCTGTCCCGGCCCCGGGGAGTAGTGTGGGACAGAGCGGGTGGGTTTAGGCGGTGGGGCCCTGTTTCCCCCAAAGGGGAAAACCCCCTTTTCCCCCCGGGAAAAAGTTGGGAAAGACTGCCCTTTTTTCCCAAGGGTTAATAGGGGGTTGGGTTTTTCCGGATTTAGGGGTTTATTTATGGGTTTAAAAATACCTGCCTCACCCCTTTTTCTGATCCCCCACCCGCCTGATGCCCCATCTGCTGCCAATTTCTTTCTTCCTACCACCATCTTTTTCCAGGGGTGGTATTGGGCCCCCCACCTCAACACTGTCATTGTGCCCCTCTAAGAAACCCCATTTCTGCTGCGCTGTTGCTGTTTTCCGTTAACCCTCCCCCACGGGTCAATTTTTTCCACTCTCTTAAATTATGAGTTGCCCCCTGCCGGGCCCTCACCTCAAATCTCCCTTTATTTGCCACTCTGTGGCCCCACCCTTTTTTTGCCCTTCCCCGAATTTTTATTTTGCCCCCGTCTGACCCATGTGCTGGTGGCTGCTGCCCTGTCCTCCACAATGTTTTCATTTTTGCCACTGCCTGACCTCATGCTGCTGCCCCCCCTGGGCCTCCACTCTCAGCATTGTGGCCCCTCTGTGGCTTCCTCCCGTTTTGCCACCCTCCCCCAAAGTCATTGTGCCACTCTCTGAACTTGCTGCTGCCGTGACTCCTGCCGGCCCCCCCCCACTGTGTCATTTTGGGCCCCATGTGGCCTTAAAACTGTTTTGGGCCCCCTCCAGAAAAAGTCATTGTGCCCCTGCCTGACCTCGTAAATGCTGCTGTTTTGACCCCCTACACCTGTGTGATTGTTCCACTCTGTGGCCCAATTTAAGGGTTTTTTTCACCCCAGAATGTCCCCTTGTGCCCCTTTCGACCTCATGTGCTGTTTTGGCTGCTGCCGGGAACCCCCACACTGTGTCTTTTTGCCACTGCCTACCTCATGCGGGGCCGGGCCTGACCTCCGCTCTCAGTCAATGGGGCCCTTCTGGGGGCTTCCTCCTGTTTTGCCACCCCAGAAAGTCATTGTGCCACTGCCCGACCCCCAAAACTCTGCTGGTTTGACCTCCAATCTCAAATCATTGGCCACTCTGGGAAACCCAGGGCCCCGTTTTTTTCCACCTCCAAATGTCATTTTGCCACGCCTAAAACCCCCATGCTTTTTGCCGGGCCCTGACCTCCGCTCTCATTCCCTTGTGCCATTCTGTGGCTTTTCCCCGTTTTTGCCACCTCCAGAAAGTCATTGGCCCCCTGCCCACCTCATGCTGCTGCTGTTGTGACCTCCACTCTCAGTCATTGTGCCCCGTTCCCCCGTCCTTTTTTTTGGGCCCCTCCAGAATGTCATTGTGCCCTGCCTAACCCAATGCTTCTTTTCCCCACCTTTTCCCCAATCCAATTGGCCCCATTCTGTTTTTTCTTCCCCTCCTGTTTTTTTCACCTTCCCGAAAATGCAAAAATTTTTCCCTTGCCTGGAAACCAAAAAATCCTATTGGTTTCCTTGGGTTGGGGGGAATTCCTCTACACTGTGGGGATTGTGCCACTCTGTGGCCTAATACTGTTTTGCCCCCCCCAAATGTCATTGTGCCACGTCTGACCCCATGCCCGCTGCTGTGGCTGCTGCCGTGTCCTCCAACTGTGTCCCTTTTGCCACTTTCTGACCCTCATTCTGCGGGGTGTTTCCTGTCCCCACCTGTGTCATTGGCCACTTTCCCGACCTCATGCTGCTGCTTTTGGGGCTGCCCTTGTCCTTCCCAACGGGGTAAATTTTGGGCCCCTGCCCGACCTCATGCCCCGCTGCCGCCCTGACCCTTCCCTCCCATTGTTCCATTTGTGGCTTCCTCCTGTTTTTCCCCCCCTCCAGAATTCATTGTGCCCCCCAATGCCTGCCTCATGCTGCGTGGCTGCCGCCGTCACCTCCACACTCTGCCCACTAATTTGCCACCTGAGCTCTCAGGTTTGTTTTTTTTCCAGCTTTCGCTGGCATGACTTTATCAGGCTACATTCCCGCTTGAGTTTTTTGGTCAGTTTAGCCCTCTTAAGTGCCCAGGGAATTTTATAGTGAAGCGATTCTAAAAGCGGCAGCAGTCGTCTGCGTGTCATACTAAAACACAACATTGTATGAAGACCAAACCAAGCTCCCTCTGCATATTTAAGCATGGCACAACGTTCTACAGCACCCCTGCAGGCTCTGTGCAGCCTGGAAATAGCTGCTTTTTAACGCGATTCCTCCCGAACTAATTCGGACCGAATTTATTTTTGTCGGAAAATTCGGCGAAGTGACCGAATCGAATTTTTGAGAAATTCGCCCATCTCTAATGATATCCAGTACATCTACACAATTTATAACAAAACAACATCAAAACAGATAAAAGTTCCACAAGGGTAGAATTAAAATATTATTGTGGCAATAAACATACTGATATATAGCACATTCAGGTCCAATATCAATCAAAGGCACAGTGAATAATCTGCTTCAATTAATAGACTAGATGTCACTATATTATGACCATCCAGAATAAAGTAAAATGAAATAAAACAATGAAATAGAGTTTATGTCATTGTCAATGCCATCTTTTGGTAAGATTCCATGTCAGAAGTCCACTATTTGATAAATTACTGAATATACAGTATATACTCTGCAGACTTTAACCCCTTAAGCCAAATGCCTGAAAAGTAGTTAAATACCAGAATATTTTTTTAGTTTTTGCCTTCTTGAGTTTCAACAGTTGTAACTTTTTTATTTTTTCAATGACACAGTTGTATGAAGTCTCGTTTTATTCGAGACGAGTTGTTCTTTATGGGGGAATAGTTCAATTTCACTTATAAATAATGGCAGAATTTTTTTTCAATTTTTTTTCAATTTTTTTTCAATTTTTTTAATTTTTTTTTACACCATTTACATTTCACACTTAATAACTTGTTAGATTATGTCTACAGGTTATTATGGTCATGTGGATACCTAATATGTGTAGTGTTTTTTTCATGTGTATAATGTATGCACAATTATTTTTTATTAAATATTAATTTTTATTCGTTTTTATTCTTTTTTTTACATTTTTTTATGTTTTTAATTTTTAAAAAAAAATCCCATGAAGGGATAACTGTTACTTTTTAAAAACTTTTTTTTTTACATTTAGTAATGTATTAGCATATTCATATATGCTAATACATTATAATTAGAGGGTGGGCGAATTGATTCTAAACGAAGTGGAATTCGTTTAGAATTTCAGGAAAACTTCGGTTTTTGAACGAAGTCGAAGTTTGGGGGACTTCGGGTGAAGGAAGTGTGCTTTTGATTGATAAAATGGCTGTGAGCACATGGCGCTAAAATGGGGCAAAGCACTCTGGGAGGAAGAAGGGCATAGCCTGCATGACATGTGTAGAGATGAAGCCAATCAGAGACCGGCGGGATTCTGTGACGTCACCGCGCTATATAAGTCCGGGCGCGACGCTGGGAGCTCATACTGCTCTCACTGTACTGATCAGGGAAGGTGCTGCCGCGGCTGATTGTTACTGAAGAACTGATTTTTATACAGCGATTTTTGTGGGGTGTCTCAGCTTGTCTCAGAGACTGCTTCTCTTAACGTTCTATTTCTGATTTTTTTGGGGTATTGGATCTGAAGTCCAGTGTGCATCCACTGCAGCTGCATATACATTTAAATCCTATCTGCTCAAAGCACATTGAATATCCAAGAGGGATCTAAGCCAGTTTCCTCTTTATTCATTTAAAGAAACAGCGTTTTTACAATACAAATACCACTTCATTTTGGCTGCTCAATTCTTTGCCAAATTTTCATCCCGGGGTTAAATTAAGCGTTGTTTTTCACTGGGGTTACCCCAAGCCCGCCCTTTTTCAACGCCAAAATAAAAAAAAATTTTTTTCCGGTACCCAAAATTTTCAAAACCCAAAGGGTTTAAATTTTACAATTTTATCTCTTTTGTGGGGCGAAAAAAAACCCCGCATTGTAACCGCTTAAAAAAGCTACTAGTTTGTGGTGGGCCAATTTTTTGGGCCCAAAAAATTTAACACCCCGGGGGTTTAAATTTTTAAGCTTTGGTTTTTTGCTGGGGTGACCCCAAGAAACCGTCTTTTTCAACGCCAAATATTACTTTTTTCCTTTTGCAAAATTTCACAATGAAAATTTTTTTTTACAACTGTTTTTTTGGTTGTGGGGCATAAAAAACACCGCTTTGTAACACGCTACAAAGCAAACTAGTTTTTTTGGTGGCTCTTTTCTTTGGTGCTTTTTAAACATCCAGGGGTTTAAATTTTTAAGGGTTTTTCCCGGAAATTTTAAAACCCAGAAAAAAAAAACTTTTTTTTTTCACCGCCAAGAAAAAAAATCTGTAGCAAAATTTTGTATCCAAAGGGTTAAATTTTTAAGCCTTTTTTGTGCTTTTTTTATTAAAAAAGGGGGGGGGTAAATAAAATAAAAAGGGGGGGGGTTTTTTAAAGGACATACAAGTAAAATTTTTTCCTGCCCATTTGTGGAGCGCAATTTAAAACCCCAGGGTTCCCAAAGGGTTTTTTTCGGGTTTAAAGGGAAAATGGGTGTTAATTACCCATATACAATATTTTAATCAAACATGCTTTTAATTTTTGGGAACAAAAATATGTCGACAGAAAAGGGGGGCAGGCTTTTCCCCACCTGCGGTGGCAGGGGCAAAAACCCTTTCCAGGCCCAGGTCGCAGCACCAAGGGGACGCCCCGCAGGGGGGTTTAAATCGGTGAGCCCAAAAACTGTCGCTGTCATTAGGGGCCCGTGGGGTTTTCAAAAACCCAAGGGTTTTTGGGTTTGGGTTAAACTAGGTCCCCAACTTCCTCCCAATAAACATCTGAAAAACCCCAGCCAAGAGTCGGTGGGAACGTCAGACACAACCCCTTAGTTGGCGGGCCCCGGAGGGGGTTTTCAGGGGCCCCTTTCACCGGGTCCTCAACCCCTCCTGCCCCACCGGTCCCCACCAGAGACTACTATTTTGGTCTGGGAAAGCGCCACATATAGCGAGGATGAACAATTTGGGGATGGAAGACAGCAGCTACTTGGCAGCAAAGAAAGGGGGCCAATACCCCTGCTTCTTGCAGTGGGCCCCGGCAAAGAAATAGATTTTTTAGAGGGGCCCATGGGAGGTCTTGTTGGGGAAGGGGTCGCCTTGAATCCCAAAAAAACCGGTGATGGGGGCCGCAGTGACGAAAAAACCCAACAAATAGAGTATGATGTAGCCCGACCGCATTTGGGGCCGGGTGGGGGAAAGGACTTTTTTCTTCGTCAGGGAAAAAGAGGGGTCACCCTTGCGCGTCAGGCAGCGGCGCAGCCAGCAAGTGGGTTGGGGTGGCCGTGATCAGCAGGGAAAACAGCAGTGTGAGGTGGGGGAGCCAAGGGGGCCAGGGGGAAAAAAAACCCCGTTTCCCGCAAGTCCAAGAAATTAGGGGCCCAAGGGGCCTCGACGGCACCCGGGGGGCGTGGGTCCCCTCAGTGGGAGCTTTTGGCGGAAAAAATCCGTACCCCGGCGGTGTGGCATTTTTTTTGGGGAGACCCCGGAGGAGCCGAATAGGGGTTTAAAATTGGTAAAAATCTGAAAGCAAAAAATTGAACCCGGGCCAGGGAGCTAACTTTGGGCCCCCCACACCCCTTTGGTCAAAAACCCATCAGCTTCCCCTTTCCGGTGGCCTGGGGAAAACGTTGGTTTCGGGTGGTGGTCCACCCTGCCCCCAAACAGCGGGCAGGCAGCGCCCGGGGGCACGAAAGGCAAATTGCACCAGTAAAAAGCCCCACCACCTCGAAGAAGGGAGCTTTTTCTCTTTGAAAATCACCCCCGGGCCCAGATGTTTCTGCTCCTCGCAAATCAGGGCGCCGCAGTCGTTCGGGAAGGGCGTTTGGGAAAATAGAGCAACAGTTTCCCGTCCAACCTTTCCTAAGGTGCGCAGGGGGACCGGCCCCTTCCAAGTTTTTGGGTACTGAAAAGTCCCCCCTTTAAAAATTTGGGGGGACTCTGCACCGTTCAGTAAACCAATGGCTTTTCCCGGACCCGAGATGGAGTTTTTCCCAAACCCGGAAATTTTTTCCCAAAAAAAGGCAGTACCAGCACTTCTTAAATATGAAGAAAAGAAGGGGGGCCCAGTCCTTGAGTTTACCCGGTTTTGTTCCCCAAGGTCCCAGGCAGCGGGCCCGTCTGGAGCTGTAACAAACATCAGGGCCAGTACATGTCCTTTACCCCCTGGGTGAATGTTTTTTCCCGGCCCAGGCACACCAACAACTTGGACAGGAGAGGGCCGCTTTCTCCCCACGTTGTAAAAACTGGGGCCCTCCTGCCCCAAGTCCCCCCTCCTCCTCCTCCACCACCATCCGGGTTCCCCCCAAGTTTTGCCCTTCATCCCACATGTTTTAGGGCCCCGCGGTGTCCCAAAAGTTTCTACACCTGGTTTTGCCCGGGAAAACCCAAAAAATTTGGTACCAAAAAACAGGGGAAAGGAAAAAGGGGCCGGGGGGCGTATGCAGGGAAAGGAATTTCTTTGGGTTGTAAAATTTTTTTCCAGCGCCAAACTTCAAAATCCCGGAAAAACCATTTTCCCCGGGAACCAATTGGGAGGAAAAATTGGTTTTTGGGGCCCCCTGCACGGGGAGGAGGGAAAAAGGTTTTTTTTCCATGCGCCCCTTGGAAATTTGGATTTTCACCTTTTCAATCTGGGTTTTTGAAAAGGGGGGTTTTTCTGAAGGGTTTTCAAAAAACCAATACCCTTTTCAGGGAAAAAATTCTAAAAAATTGGCCGGGGGAAAATGGGGGCAATTCCCCCCACTTTTATTTGGGGGGGGACAAAGCAGGGGAAATTTTACCTCCCTCGGGGGGCAGAGGCAAAAACCGGGGGGCCTCCCCCCAACACCCGAAAATGGGAGGGGAAAACCCCTTGGGGAATTTCCCCAGACTGACCTTTTGGACCCAAATTTTGTGATGGAAAGGAAAAGGTTCCCATTTTTGGGATTATTTTTTGTTTTGAAGGGGGGACAAAACCCCTCTAGGGGAAACCCTTTAAAGGTCTTTCCCGTCCCCAGTCCATGGTGTCCCCTGCTTTTTGGGGGTTTTGGCCATTCGGGGGGGAAGGGGGGGGGACTTTAAAGTTCCATGTCAACCAAGGGATCATTAAAATTACATTTCCTTCACCCCCCTTCGGGGCGGGAACCCCAAGAATCCCCCTGAAAAACTTGGCCCCGGCAGGGAAAATTTGGAATGGGCGCCAAATTGGGGGCCCCAAAATTGGAGTTGGTGGGGAATGAAATGGGAAGGGGGGGAGGGAGGGGAAGGAAAAGGAAATTGGGGGGAAAGGGAAGCATTTTTTCGGTGAAAAGGTGGGATTTTTTACCCCAGTTGGGAACAAAAGGGGAGGACCCCCAAAACAGGGGTTTGGGTTTAAATTGGAGTTTTGAGGAAAAAGGGACGAAAGGCTTTTTACCCCCAACCACCCGGGGGGCCCAATACATTTTTTGGAGTTGGTGGGGGGCCCCTTCCCCCGGAGTCCACTTGTATGTGGGCCCCGGCACCCCCCTTTGAGCCCCCTTTGGGTTTAAGTGCCACCCCGAATTCAGGCCAATCCGGAAGGTGGGGGCTTTGGGGGGCCTCCCCCCTTTTTATTGGGAAACCTCGCTCCCGGTCCCTAAAATGGGAAGGGCCTTTTTTCCCCCTAGTTATTGTGGGGGAAAGGGCCCCAAACCCTCCAACTTTTTGAGGTTACCCCTGTAGCCCCCCAGTTTTGGCCCCGCTGCCCAGGTTGCGGACCCCCGTCCCACCTTGCAGGCCCCTGGCCCCGGGGGGTTTTTCCCCGGCCAAACCTCTTTAATTTATTTCCGCCGCCTCCCGGGGGGGGAAAAAGGGGGGGCGGTCCCAGTACCCTCCATGGGGGCCCCCAACTAACTGGAGCCCCATTTGGGGGGCCCTTTTCCCCTTTTCCCCCCCAAAATGAGGAGGGCAACCCACCCAGGGGCGCCGGACCTAAATTTTTGGACCTAAACCCATGGGGGCTCTTGGGCTCTTGAACACCCCAGTTAGTATCGTGGCCTTTTCCGGGGCCCACCCCAAAGGGATTGGGGCCCAAATTTGCGATTTCTGCTGTGGGGCGGCCTTTGCCCCAGTCATTGTGGCATCATTTTGCGGGGTGTTTTCCCCCCTGTGACCCCCGGGGGCCCAAACCCCTTTTTTACCCCAAAAAGGAGGAACCCGTTTGCCGGGTGTGGGAAACCCAACGGGCTTTTGCCCAAGGGGTTATCATGCGTGGTGGCCGGTTTTCCACACCCCAAGCTTTTGGGCCCCGTCTGCCCTATTTTCCCCGGGCCGCCTACCACAAACTGGGATTCAATGGGTCTGCCCCCAAAATTTTAAACCCTGCATCAGCCCTTTCTGTGCCCCCACAAGCTTGGGACGCCCCCAAAATCTGCTGCGTTTCTCCTCCTGCCTCCAACCTTCTTTTCCCGGGACGGGTATTGCCCCCCACCTCCACACTTTTTTCATTGTCCCAATGTCTGACCTCATGTGCTGCTGGGGTTTCTGCCGTGCCCTCCAACTGGGGCCTTTGTGCCCCTTTCCTCTGCCTCTGCTGGGTCCCTTGCCACCCTTCACCATACTCCTTGTCTTTGGGGGCCCCCTCCCTGGGGGCCTATTTCACTGTTTTTGCCCCCCCGGCAAATTTTGTCATTTTCCATGTCTGCCCCAATGCTGCTGCTGTGGCTGCTGCCGGGGCCTACACACCCCTGTCTTGGGTCCCACTGTCTGACCTCATGCTGCTGCTCGGCTGCTGCCGTGACCTACCAACGTGGCCCCATTTTTGGGCCTTCCTTTTTTGACCCCCAAATGCCTTGGGATGTTGTTGGTGCTCCCGTGGCCCTTCCCACCACTTTGTCATTGGGGCCAAACGTCGGGACCCATGCTGCTGCGTGGCTGTTTGCCGTGCCCTTTCACACTGTGTCTTTGTCCACTCGGGGGCCTAGTCTGTTTTTGCCTCCTCCAGTGTCATTGTGCCACTGTTGACCTATGCTGTGCTCGGGGGCTCCCTGCCCGGGCCCCTCCCCCAGGTGGCCCAATTTTTCCCACTTTCTGCCTAAAGCTGCTGTTTGGCTGTCCCGGGGACCTCACACTGGCCCCATTGTTTGGGCCACTTTTTTTGCCCCCCGTGAAAATCCCCTTCCCGGGGTGGGGGGGGAAATTTGGGGGGTTGGGGTGCTTTGGGTTGTTGGGGCTGCTCCCGTGACCTACACACTTTTATTGTGCCCACTGTTGACCTCATTTTCTGCTGTGGTGCTGCCGTGACCTCCAAAACTGGGGCCCTTGTCCCATTGTGGCCTTTTCACTGTTTTTGCCCCCCAAATTGGTCATTGTGCCATGTCTGACCCATGCTCCCCTTCTGGCTGCGCCGTGCCTACACATTTTCTTGCCCATTTTGGGGCCCCCCTTTTTTGCCCCCCCAAATCCCTTTGGCCCTGTGGTTTTGTGGCGGGCTGCCCGTAAATTACACACTTGTCATTGTGCCACTGTTTTTCCCCTCATCCCTGTCCCTGTGGCTGCTCCCTAAATCCACACTGTGTAAAATTTGGCCCCACTTTGGGGCCCCTACTCCTGTTTTTGCCACCTCAATTGTCATTGGCCACTGTTGACCTAATCGGGCTGTGGCTGCTGCCGTGACCAAACAACCATTTGTGCCCATTTTTTTTGCCCCCTGTTCTGGACATCAATGCTGCTGGGGTGGTTGCTGCCGTGACCTACACACTTTTAATTGTCCCAAACTGCTGCCCCTCATGCGCTGCTGGGGGACCTGCCCCCCCGTGTTTTTCCCCCCACCCCTTTGTGTCCTTGGCCACTGCCCTGACCTCTGCCTGCGCGTGGCTGTGCCGTGACCTACCACTGTGCCCTTTGGCCACTTTTGGGCCCTTTTTTTGGTTTGCTGTTGGGGCTGCGGGCCGGGTACCTACACCTTTTCTTTGGTCCACTGTTGACCTCATGCTGCGCTGTGGCTTTTGCCGTGACCAACCACTGTGCCCTTGTGCCACGGTCTGCCCTATGTTCTGGGGGCTGTCCCCTGACCTACACATTTTGTCATTGTGCCACTGCTAAAACCTCATGCCCCGTTGGCTGCTCCCCGTGACCTAACACTGTGTCATTGTCCCCCCTTTTGGGGGCCAAAACCCTTTTTTTTGCCACCTCCAAAATGCCTTTGGCCACTGTCGACCTCATTTTTGTGCTGTGGTTTGTCCCGGGGTGACCCAACACTGTTTTTGTGCTTTTCCCCTTGTCGGGGGAACCCCCATTGGTTTTTGGCCCTTTGCCTTGTGGCGGGGCTGCCCGGTTGACCTCCCAAAACTTTCATTGTCCACTGTCTGCCCTTCATGCTCCCTGCTGGGGCTGCTGCCGTAAACTAGCCCACTGTGTCTTTGTGCCACTCTGTGGCCTTTTCCCTTTTTTTTTGCCACCCCAAAAAGTCATTGTGAATCTCTGACCTCATGCGTTGGGTTTGCCCCGTCACCTCCACCCCCTTTAAACTATGTTCCCAAACCGACCCCCCACTTTTTTTTTTTTCCACTGCCCGCTCCCCTTGTTTTTATCGGGGAAAAACATTCCCCCTTCTTTTTTTTGGGCCCACATTTTTTCCCCCTCTTAAGTGCCCGGGTTTTTTTTGAGTAAAGCGTTTCTAAGAGCGGGGGCATTTCATGTCGGTGTTACTAAAACAAAAAATTTGGGTATGAAGCCCAAAAACCAAGCTCCCCCTGATATTTAAATGGCAAAACGTTCTACAGCACCCTGCAGGTTGTGAAAGCCGGGAAAAAAGGGTTTTTTTAATTTGATTGTGCCGAAAAATTTCCGGAACAAATTTTATTTTTTGCCGAGAAATTTCCCGGCAAGTGAACGAAACGAATTTGGGAAAATTGCCCATTTTAAAATTATAATCTGTGCCAGTCTGCCCACGGGCCCATTGACCGGGGCAGCACACAGCTCCCCTGATCCCTGGTTGTTACACGACAGACGGGCCAATTTTGGTCCCAGGGCTTCTCTGCACCCAAATCCCCAGACTCTGTCGGGTCACCACATGTCCCGATCACCCGACAGAGCAGGGAAACTCTTTGATTGCGCTGTGGTGTTGAACTGCGGCAATCACTGGGTTAAAGCACCGGTGCTTGCAGAAGTTGCACTGGGAATAGGGCTGTGTAGTAAAGTCCGGTTCTCAGCGCTGCTGCGGTGCCGGACACTGCAAACTCCGACTTCAAAAGACAGTAGCCAGTCGTTAAGGAGTTAAACCTCTTTTTAACCAAGAGTCAGAAGGTCTCAAGGCGGTTATTAAAGGAAATCAGTTGTCAATTTTGTTTTGTTTTGTTTTTTATTGATGAAATGTTGTGTTCATTTTTGTTGTTTTTCCTACTTTTTTCTTCTATTCCGTTAGTGGTAAAAATTAAAAATGCGTTATAATTTTCAATATTTTCCACTCTTATCTCAAGCACAAGTAGGTTGTAATACGGCTGATGTAAATGTGGGCTGGTCCCTCTGATACATAACACGTCTCCCCCTCCCCTTTTCTGTGGGCAAAAGGAGGGGGAGGTGGATTGCAGACTCTGTAGCCCACTGAATCGCCATTTTGCTGGTGTCTAAGGACATCATACAGAGCTTCTACGTATCCACAGCTGAAAAAAGGAATAACCATAGTGAAATTGTGATTACATTTACTCTTTTTGCTATGAATTGGGGAAAGGACCCCCAAGTTACGTTTGTCGCATTCCTACTGAACGATTCCCCCGGTTTTGGGCAATTTCCCACTATCCTAAAAACAAATGTTTGTTTGTACACTGTGAACATTATGTGCACGGGCCTTATTATGAAACCTCCCAGCAAGTTCAAAATGGGGCCAGCTGCTGCTTCATACCAAAAAACAGAATGAAACCCTCTGACTCCCCCTTTTGGACAGGACAGTCCCGATTTGGAAACGCTGTCCCGGGACGGTTAATAAATCCTGACTTGCACTAAGCTAAGTGGTGTTGCCCTGCCCCCAGGGGTCTTTTCTCTGAGCTGCCTCAAGGGGAATAAAACAGGGCTTCTGCACTCGGCAACAGTTCTGGATCAGGTTACCTTTGAAAGTGGTATGCCCGTTCCGGCAATGCACCTAGAAAATTCCATTGGAAGCTATAAATACGGGGTTTGTTGGTTTAGTGCGTTTTAAAAACTACAGCCCCTGTAGGTAATACTGCATAAACCCCGTAGAATTTGTATCAGCCCCTGTGGGGTTTTTTCTGCTACAGCCCTGTAAGTTTTTGTGTACAATTCCTGTAGGCATATATTGTATACAGCCCCTTTTAGGCATATACTGTACACAGCCCCCTGTAGGAATTTACTGTATACCACCCCTTCTAGGTATATACTGTATACAGCCCCCTGTAGGTTACATATATTCCATGTAGGTATATACTGCATACAGTCCCCTGTAGGTTATATATTCCCCCTCTAGGCATATACTGTATAGCCATTTGTAGGTTATATTCAGTCACTATGTGGCGATGTATGTAAAACATGATTTGGGGATTATTCGTCCTTATGTGGTGATAATTTGTGGTGGTATAATTCAGTCACTATGTGGTGCTGATATGTCGTCATGGTCTGGTGGTATTACTCAGTCACTATGTGATGGCGATATGTGGTGGTATTATTCAGTCGCTATGTGGTAGTGATATGTGGTGGTATTATTCAGTCACTATATGGTGGTGATATGTGGTGGTATTATTCAGTCATTATGTGGGGGTGATATGTGGTCATGATGCGGTGGAATTATTCAATCACTATGTGGTAGTGATAAGTGATCATAATGTGGTGGCATTTTTTAGTCGCTATGTGGTGGTGATATGTGATCATGATGGGGTGGTGATATGGGGTCATGGTGTGGTGGTATTATTTAGTCACGATGTGGTGGCAATATGTGGCGGTATTATTCGGTCACTATGCTATGTGATGGTGATATGTGATCATAGTGTTGTGTTATTATTCAGTCACTATGTGATGGTGGTGGTCATGATGTGGTGGCATTGTTTGATCTTTGTATAGTGGTATTACTGATAATATTAGTCTTGGTTAGGTCAGTAACAATATGGTGATATTTTCTTCTTGTATATCAGTATAATGTAGTAACTGTACAGACATTATATAGAGCTCTCATCCATAGATCATTGTCTTACAGCTTTTTGTATGGATTTCGTCATATACAATACATTACTTTATATAAATACATCTTTATAGACCCCAGTACTGTTATATTGGCACTGGTCTGCTGAAGGGGGCATAATTCTGTTAGAGGGGGAGGGTGTGGTTAGAGGCGTGGTCTGATGTGATGTCATTTGTTTGGGTGTGGTAGGAGGCATGGCCTGATGTGTCATCTGCAATCTCTAAAAGTTGGTAGGTATTAGAATAGTAATGGTAAAAAAACTAAAACACATATACAAAGGTCATTATTTAAAGTTTACATACCTTAGCAGAATTTATGCTTTCTTGGCCTTTTTTCTGAGAATATGGATGATAACACAAAAACTTTTTTTCCACTCATGGTTAGTGGTTGCGTGAAGTCAGTTATTGTCAAACTACTGTGTTTTCTCTTTTTATATCATAATGACAACCAAAAACATCCAAATGGCCCTGATCAAAATTTTACATACCCTGTTGATTTTGGCCTGATAACTTGCACAGAAGTGGACACAAATGGTGTTGACTAGAGATGGGCGAATCGATTCTAACGAAGTGGAATTCGTTTAGAATTTCAGGAAAACTTCGGTTCGGAACGAAGTCGAAAATTTGGGGTACTTCGGGTGAAAAGAAGTGTGCTTTTGATTGATTAAAATGGCTGCGAGCACATGGCGCTACATGGGGCAAAGCACTTGGGAGGAAGAAGGGCATAGCCTGCATGACATGTGCAGGGTGAAGCCAATCAGAGACCGGCGGGATTCTGTGACGTCACCGCACTATATAGTCCGGGCGCGAGTGGGAGCTCACACTCCTTTTCACTGTGCTCATCGGGAAGGCTGCCGGGCTGTAGTCTCTGAAAAATTGATTTTATACAGCGATTTTTTTTGGGGGTCTTTTGTCTTGGGGACTGTTTCTTATGTTTTTTCTAATTTTTTGGGGTTATGGATTGAACCCAGTGTGCGTCCACTGCACGCTTATAATTCTATCCAATTTGGGTTAACCGGGGTTCCTGTTTATTATTTAAAAAAACGTTTTTCCCCCAAAAAAATACTTATTTTTGGCTGTAATTTTTGGAAATTTCTGGGGGGGTTTTAGGTTGTTTTGGGGCTGGTTTTGCTGGGGAAAAGAAAGGCTTTTTAAACGCAAAATTAAAAATTTTTTGTAGAAATTTAAAAAAAATAAAAAACTTTTTCCGGTCGTAAAAACACCAATTGATGCAAAATTACTATTTGGGGGCTTTTTTTTGGAATTTAAATCCATTTTTTAAGGTTGTTTTGGGTGGCTACCCCAAAACCTTTTTTTTTTTCAAAGCCAAAAAAAAATTTTTCTTTCCCCTAATTTCAAAAAATTTTTACAACACTTTGTTTTGGCTGAAAACCGAAAAAAAGTACAAAAATTTTTGGTGGGAATCTTGGCGCAAATTTTAACAGGGGAATTGGTTTTTTTGTTTCGGAACCAAAAAAGTCTTTTTCCGCCTTTTAAATTTTTTGTGTAATTCCAAGAAAGGTTAATTACAAAAGGGGATTTTGTTGTGTGGGTAGAAAAAGCAATTTCACCCCCCCAAACACTAGTTTGGCGCTCAATTTTTTGGGCAATTTACATTCCCAGGGTTTTTTAAGGGTTTGTTTCTGGGCTGACCCCCAAAGAAACCGTTTTTTACGCCAAATATATAATTTTTTTGTAGCCAAAAATTCCGGGGCAAAGGGGTTAATTACAATGATCTCTTTTGTTTAGAAAACCGCTTTTTACAATACAAACTATTATTTTGGGGGCTAAATTTTCTTTGGCGCAATTTACATCCGGGGGTTTTAAATTAGCGTTGTTTTGGGGGGTTGCTGAAAAAAAAAACCGTCTTTTTAAACGAAAAATATTATAAATTTTTTGTAGTTAATTCTGTCCGAATTTAAATTTAAAGCTGTTTGGTTTTTACATTTGTAAAACCACAGTGTTTTTAAAGACACTTTAAAAGTAAATTTTTCCTGGCCTTTTGTGGGGGAAATTTATATCCAAGGGTTACCCAAGCTTGTTACGGGGTTTCATTTGGAGTCAAAAAAAAGGTGTATATTTATCTATACAGATATCATAAAAACGTGTCTGTAACTTTTTTAGAACAAACAGTATGTCAGACAGAGAGGGGCGGTCTGAAACCTGCGATGGCAGTCCCCAAAAACATTCCTGGAACGGCCAGGTGCAAAGCACCAAGGGGCGTCGCAGCGGGGGTCCTCGGTGGGCCAAATAAACTGTTCATTTTAGGGGGGGGTGTGTTTTCAAAAAACCCAAGGGTTCTTGTTGGTTGACTGGTCATCCTCTTCCCCAGTGACATTGAAACCCCCACCCAAATTTGTGGTGGCCTCGAACAACCATTAGTTGGAGGGGCCGGGAGGGGTCAGCGGCCCTCCCCTGTCCTCAGACCGCCTCTGTCCCACCCCGGTTCCCTCAGCCAGAGATCTACTATGTGGTCTGGGCTCGGCCACTATATAGCGAGGTGAAAAAATTTGAGGAGGGCAGTCAGCAGTATGGCAGGAAAAAAATGGGGCCAAAATATCGCCTGCTTTTCAGTAGGCGGCAAAGTATAGATGTGGGGTGGCAGGGAGGTATGTTGTGAGAGGTCAGTCGAAATAAAAGACCGGTGATGAGGAAAGCGTGACGATGAAAAAAATAGATGTGATGTGGCCACCGCATTGGGGACCCGGGTGGGGAAAAGGGCTTCATCATCGTGGAGAGGGCTCAGTTTGCGCGTAGCAGCACCCAAGCCAGCAGTGGGTGGTGGCCTGGTCAGGGGGATAGCGCAGTGTGAGGTCGGGAGCCAAGCGGCCACGGGGTAAAAACCCGTTCGAAGGCCCAAGAAAGTGCAGAAACGGGGTTCGCGAGGCAACGGCGGGCAGAGTCACTCGTGCGGAGCTTTTGGCGGTAAAATCCGATACTCGGGGGTGTGGCGTTCTTTGCTAGACACGGGGGCCGTTATGGGTATATGTAATTGGGGCAGAAAGTGAAGCGTGGCCAGGGGCTAACGTTGGCCCCCAGGCCTGCGTCAAACAGCAGGTCACATCCGGGGCCGGGGGAGAAACGGGGATCAGATGTGGTGGTAATTTCCCGCCGCACAAAAACCCCCTGCAGCAGAGCCCAGTGGCATGCACCCCTTGCAGCCAGTAAAGGGCTCCCCACCTCTGAAAGGGGTTTTTCCCCTTTTGACTTTTCCCCGGGGTCCAGATGCTCCTGCCCCTGCTCTAAATGGCCCCAGCAGTTTTTTGCGAGGCCGTTGCAAGAGACAACAGTATCGTCCAAAAATCCTAAGGGTGCAGCAGTGCCCGTGCTCCTGCCCAAGTTTTTGGTACTGCAGCCTTCCCCTTTCCAAATGGTGGACTCTGCCCCTTTGGGAAAACTAATGGTTTTCCCGGCCGAATGGGAGTTCCAAGCCGTAATTTTTTTCCAAAAAAGGGCCCCTTTCCGCACTTCATAAATATGTAGAAAGAAGGTGGGTCAGTCTTGAGCTTATCTTTGTTCCAAGGTGCCGGCAGGCGGACGTCTGGAGCTGTAAAAACGGTCGGGCCAGTAATGTCCTTTACGGCCCACTGGGTGAAATTTCTTCCGTCCAGGGACACCCAAAACTTGGACAGGGGACGGCCCTTTCTCCTCCAAGTTGTAAACTGCGGTCCCGGCCAATGTCCCCCTCCCCTCCTCCACCACCACCACCATCTAGCCCCCCAAAAATTTTTTCCCCCCATACCAATGTGTAGGGCCAGCGGTGTCACGCAGTTTACCCCCTGGCTTCCTTGGCGAACGAAGTAAACAGGGGAGGAATGTCCGGTCATGCGAAGAATCGATGTGTGATTTTCCGCGCCAAAAGCAAATCGGAAAAATGGTGAGGACAATGGGGGGAACATGGTCCCCCTGCCCAGAGGAGGGAGGTCAGCCCCCCTCAGGGACGTGTTCAATCTGGTTGAAAAAAGGGTTTCCCGAAGTCTTCCCCTGATCTTCAGAAAATTCTGAAAAAAGGCCCAGGAAACTGTGCATGCCTTTATCATTGTACAAAGCCAGAAAAACCCCTTTGGTTTTGCAGCGGCAGAACGGCCCCCCCAAAAACCTCGATATGCGTGTTTCACCCTGGAATTCCGCCTGCACGTTGGACCGATGTATGACAGAGAAAGGCTTAACGATTTTTTGTGATCCCGGGGAAGAAGTTCCCCTGTGTACTTTGATGTCAGCCAGTGGCAGCTCATGCGGACACCTGCCGTTTGTTTAGGCATTGGGGGGGGGGTTTTTTGTCAGTCGCCCAAAACTACGGGTGAATAACATCATTCCACTCTTTTTGTCCCGGAACAGATGCTGAAATCTGTCTGGGCGGGGATGGAGAAGTGGCGCTAATCTGTGGCACGGTCCGGTGGGGATTTAAATGGGGGGGAGGGGGGAGGGGGACTTTGGAGCAGAAGCATTGTCTGGTGAAATGAGGGATTTCTACCCAGGTGACAGAGAGGAGGAGCAGGAGGGAGCTGGGGGGGTGGATGGAGATGGGAAGACGAGGCAGATGCCCCAAGCCCGTGGCAGTATACGTGGAAATGGAGGAGGGAGCCCTCGGAGTCACTTGTGCAGATGGCCCCCCAGCTGCTTATTTGGGCCCCGGTTTGTGAAAGCCGAATGTCAGATCCGGCAGAGGGATGACTTTGGCTTCCCCCTATTGGACCCGCTACCGGGCCCAAATGGAAACCTTTTTCCCCAGCATTGAGAGGGAAAACAAAAAACCCAAAAAATATAGGAAAACCTCCGTAATCGTTGGCTGCTGCCTTGTGCGGCACGTCCTCCTCTGAAGGTCGACCCCCGGGGGGTTCCTCGCGCCCGTACTACGCGCGGCTGCTGGGGGAAGGTGGGGGGGGTAGGACGTACCAGCTCCACGTAGAAATAAGTCTGGGTCCATGAGAGCAGCTTCCCCACCCGCTAGGGGGGGGGCGTTTGCAGAAAAGGGAGAGCGGACCCGGAGCAAATCCCCCGAACCAAAGGTTGTGGGGCCTACTTGGAGCACTCGCCACCTCGTTAGAAGATCCCTGGCTACGGGGAGCCCAAAAAAATGGGTGTGGCCGCAAATTGCCCAGTTTGCAGTGGGAAGTGTCCCGCCGGCCAGTAGTGTGGCATCAGAGCGGGTGTTCAGTGCGGCGGGGGCCATCGTTACCAAGGAGAACCCGCTTGTCACGGAAAGTGGAAGATGCCTTTTTCAAGATGAATCAGCGTGGGTGGCCGGATTTTTCCCCACACCAATGCCTTAGGCGTCGTCTGGGTTCAAAATACCTGCCTCAGCAAATTTTCTGATGCCGCCACCCGCCTGATGCCACACATCTGCTGACAGTTTCTCATTGCCTACCCCCATCTTTTCCAGGGGGCTGGTATTTCCACCCACCTAACACTTGTCATTGTGCCTCTATGACCCCATGTGCTGTGTGTTGCTGTTTCCGTGCTCCCCCATTTTGGCCATTGTGGCCCCCCGTTTTTACCTCCATGTTTTTCCCTGCTGTTCCTGTGTCTGTTCCCCCACTTTTGGTTTTTCAAATTTTGGCCAAATTTTTCCGCCTAAAATGCTTTTCCCTTTCCGGCCTTGTGACCTCCCCTTACATTGTGCCACTCTGTGCCCCCCTGTTTGCCCTCCCGAATGTCATTGTGCCACTCTGATCTCATCTGCTGCGCCCTGACCCCCACATGTTTGATTGTGCCCCTCGTGGCCAAATTTTTGTTTTGCCCCTCCGATGTCATTGTGCAATGCCTGATTCTCCCGCTGCGCGTGACCCCCACCCAAAATTTTTTGTGCCCTCGTGCCCCAAAAATGTTTTGCCCCCTCCAGAAGTCATTTTGCCACTGCCCGATTCTTACTGCTGCCCCCCTGACCTCCCCATGTGTGATTGTGCCATTGTTGATTTCGTTTTGGGGGCCCTCCAAATGTTATTTGCCATGCCTGATTTTGCTGTGCTGTCTGACCTCAGACTGTATCATTGTGCCATCTGTGGCTAATTTGTTTTGCCCCCTCCGGGAATGTCATTGTGCAAATGCCTGATTATGTGCTGCTTTCGGACTCCCACTGTTCATTGTGCCACTTGGGCCCTTTAAAACTGTTTTGCCCTCCGAATGTCATTGTGCCCCTGCCCGATCTCAGCGTGCTGCGTGACCCCCACATGTGTGATTGTGCCTTTTTTGGCTTCCCCCTGTTTTGCCCTCCAGAAAGTCATTGGCCACTGCCCGACCTCATATGCTGCGCCGTGAAAACCCCCGCCTTTAGTTATTGTGCCATCTGTGGTTCCCCGTGTTTTGCCACCCCAGAATGTCATTGTGCCACTGCCTGCCTCATGTGCTTGGCTGCCGCCCTCACCTCCACACTTGTCACTATGTTGCCACCTGAGCTCTCATTTTTTTTTCCAGCTTTGTGGCATGACTTTATCAGGCAACATTCCCGCTTCAGTTTTTGGTCAGTTTTGCCCTCTTAAGTGCCCCGGGGAATTTTATGTGAAGGATTTAAGAGCGGCGGGGTATTGGGGTGTATATAAAAACAAATTGTATGAAGACCAAACCAGCCCCTTTCCCCATTTAAGTGGCAAAACGTTTTTTACAGCACCTGCAGGCTCTGTGCAGCTGGAAAAAGCTGCTTTTTTTAAGCGATTCGTGGAAGTAATTTTGGAACGAAAAAGAATTTGTCGGAAAATTTTGGCGAAGTGCCAATCGAAAATTTTGGGGAAATTCCCCCCTTCTATTTTTGAACTAAAGGTAACATCCCCCTGTGACTGTTTGCTTGTAATCAGGTTGTGCAGAAAAGCTGAGTGGGGTTTTGGGATCCAGACAGATTTGCTCTTTCATTCGCCCCTGAGTTTCTGGATTGTGAGTCATGGGGAAACCAAAAGAATTGTCACAGGATCTATGAGAAAAAAGTAGTTGAACTGTATAAAAACAGGAAAAAGGGGTCCAAAAGTATCCCAAAAAAAATTGATAAAGTCAGTGGCAGTGTTCCAAAACAAATGGAAAAAACAGGGGCTCTGTAAAAAATCAAAACACGGTCGGTAGCCAAAAAAAATTTTTGGGTACAACTGCCCGAAAAATTGTTTGGGATGCAAAAAAAAACACACAAATAACATGCTGAAATAAGGACCTTTAAGAAGCGGTGTGGCTGTTCGGATGACAATTAGAAGGCCTTTAAGAGAAATGGACTGCATGGTGAGTTGCAGAAAAAAGCCATTACTGCGCAAATGCCACAAAAAAAATTTACCTCCAATACGCCCAAAAAAAGACAGAAACAAGCCCAAAAAATTCTGGAACAAGGTGTTTTGGGGTGATGAGACCAAAAACAAATTTTTGGCCACAACCTAAATTTTTACATTTGGGAGGTGTAACAAGGCCTTGATGAAAGGAAAACCCTTCCTACTGTAAAGACCGAGGTGAATTTATGATGTTTTGGGGTGGTGTGAGCTACAAAAAGGACAGGAAAATTGGTAAGTTTGAGGAAAAGATGAGTGGCTTTTTGTTT
>JAODAL010032038.1:0-47565 GCA_025379985.1 Phyllomedusa bahiana | reverse complement strand
CGTCGCTGGGGGGACCTTTGTTTCAGAGTGTCCAACAATTGTTCCAGAACTAAACACCAAAAAGCTCATGCGACAAGGCATTGTCCGAGACTTTTGGTGGTTCTTAAAAACGGCAAGGATGGTGCAGAGCTTTTTCACCGCCTCCACCTGGGTGGCTCAACACCCCAGGTCCGCACCGCTTTTTGTCAGGCCTTTTCCATTTCGTACTGCTAATGGCTTTGCCTGCTGCCACAATCGCGGGAGCATGGGGTGGGGGGAAAATTCCACTGTGCCATGTCAAAAAGGAACGGTTGACGGGGAGCCGAGCTGACGCGCAACGCAGCCAGGCGGGACGAAGCAGGTGCAAGGGCGGAAGTGCAACCCAGCCCTCGATCCTTTTTCAGCGGGCAGCAGACCCGGGGTAGCTCTTAAAATTTCTGGACGACCAGGTTCATGACATGGCCGCAAGGATTTCTCCACCACCGATCTTAAGGCGGCCACGATTTCCCCGTTATCGCACACCACCTTGCCTGCACAGGTTTTTTTCACCCACCAGCGCCGGTCTCGTTGCGGAGAGCCGTCCACACCCCCTGACCTGTGGGGAACGGCTCCAAGACAGATTAAATTTTTTCAAAAGGGCTTGGTTTTCGGGGCACGGATCCCACCAGGGACCTTGGGGAAAACCCTGCACCTCCCTGGGGTTTTGAAGACGTGCGCCAGCCTGAGACCACCGCACCCCCAGAGACATCCCCCACTCACCCATGAGCTGTCACAGAGAATATAGCGGCCTTGGCCGGTTTAAATAGTCCATTTTGGGGGCAGAGGACTTTTCCCCACAGATGCAACAACGCGCTTGAAATTTTAGATGACCGGGCTGGCCGGGCAGGGCGGCTTTTCTGGAAAAGAAATGCCTGCTGGGCATCTGGTATTGGGGGCAGCGGGGCTAGCGTGGGGGAACCCCAAACTGTGTCCACCAACGGAAGGCAACTTTTCCCAAGGAAAAACCGGCAATGCCACTTCAGGTTTTTTGGCTTTGGGAGGGTTTGGGGGTTTTAAAGGGGTTTCTTCCTCCCAACCTAGAAACAAGGCGGCTGCAGACTGTGCGGCGTACGCGGCGGGTCCAAAACGGGGCGGAAGGAAAAGGGGGTAGGATGGTCTCTGGGGTGCTGGGTATTGGCACGGGGAGGCTGAAGGGGAGGCTGATCCCTATCATACCTGAGAGACATGGGCAGCTGGGAAACCCTTTTGTGGCGGCGGAGGAGGAGGAGGCGGAGACAGAGAGTGTGACAGGGGTTGGAGGCCCGGCGCGGTCTGGTTTTTTTGGCCAAGTGTTCCCTCCATTTCAACCATGCTTTCGCGCATGTACTAACATTTTTGGTGGTGGTAACCATTTAAGGTTCTTGCCTCTATTTTGCTTTACGGCAAAGGCAAAATTGACATCGGGGGGGGTGAATCAGAGGCTTCTCCAGAAGGCCCAGGCTTTGAGAGGCCGGACCTTTTTAGGGCGATAAGCAGGAGCGGGTTTCCCCGCGACCGTGGCGGGGGAATCAATCACTGACTCTGCGACCGCCCCCCCTCTTTTTTGTGGCGGGACCCGATTGACACTACCCCATCTCTTCCTCCTCGCCATGACGAAGCGCTCGCAAGAAAAATTCTGCGGAAAAGACCACAGGGACCCAATGTCGTCATCATCATCATCATAAACAAGGTGACTTGGCCCCGCCCTGACTTTCTGCCCAGAAGCTGGGGCTACAAGCAAAAGGGCCCTTTCAAGGCGTTGCCACCCCCCGGTTTTTTTCCCGATTGACCGCTTCCCCCACCTCTATGGCATCAGAACTGGGCGTCGAGCAGACTAAATCATCCCTTGATCTTTTAACATGCCTTCGAACCCAAACCCGGGCATTTTGTCATCAAAAGGTCTTCAGAAAATGGATTATCCACTGGTGGGTACACGAGTTGACTTTTGGGGCTGCTTCATTTGGACGGATGCTGATGAGCTGCACATTTGGGGCCCGTGACTGGGAGGACAGGAGGTAAGACTGCTGGATGCGGTTGCATTAACCACAAAAGGACAGATTGGCGACGCTGTTCGTTACTGGATTCACAGGGCCCTGACCCAGCTGACGGGCCTACGGCCCCCGCAACTGACATCCCGGCATCGTGTTGTCGCCAGAACTGGAAAACACCTTCCTCGTACCTCTAAACCCCCATGTGCTACCCCCCCCTTTCTCGCTTACCCCCTGCATTTTGCTCCGTTCAGAAAAAAAAAATTTTTGAAGGGATGGAATATTTTTGGGAAAATCTCTTATTAAAAACGGGAAATCAAAAGCTATTCTCAAATCCCTCTAACAAAACAAAAATTTCGTCAAAAGGCAAAAAAAACCACTGTTATGTTTTCGTATAATACACTATTTTTTGCACCTTTCAATTCACCTGTGTGACTAAAAATTCTGTTTTTTAGATTTTTCGTGCAAGCTGCGTCAATGAACAAAGCTGTTGCGCCAAAGTAAAAAAAACCTATCTGAAATTATCGGATAATAAAATGTATTTTTTGCACCTTTCAATTTACCTGTGGTGACTATAAAATTTCTGTTTTCAGATTTATGGCAAGCTGCTCAATGAACAAAGCTGTAGTGCCCAAAATCAAAAAAAACGTACTGTTATTTTTCGTATAATACAGTATTTTTGCACCTTTTAAATTTACCTTGGGGATATAAAATTTCGTTTTCAGATTTTCGTGCAAGCTGCGTCAAGAACAAAACGAGTGCGCCAAATCAAAAAACACATTAAATGTATTCGGATAATAAAAATGTATTTTTTGCACCTTCAATTCACCTTTGGGGACATAAAAATTTCTGTTTTCAGATTTACTGCAACTCGTCATTGAACAAACTGTATGCGCCCCAAAACAAAAAAAACTATCTGTTATGTTTTCGTATAATACACGCTATTTTTTTACCTTTCAATTCCCTGTGGTGACTAAAAAGCTGTTTTTAGATTTACGTGCAAGCTGCGTCAATAACAAACTGTATGCGCCAAAGTCAAAAAACACTATCTGAAATTATTCGGATAATAAAAAAGATTTTGCACCTTTCAAATTTACCTGTGGTACTAAAAAAATTGCTGTTTTCGATTTACTGCAAACTGCTCATTTAACAAAACGTGTCCCACATCAAAAAAAACGTATCGTTTGTTTTCGTATAAAACACGGGATTTTTTTTCACCTTTTAATTTTACCGGGGGACTAAAAATTGCGTTTTCAGATTTACGTGCAAGCTGCGTCAAAGAACAAAGCTGTAGTGCGCCAAAATCAAAAAACACTACTGAAATGTATTCGGATAAAAAAATGATTTTTTTCACCTTTTAATCACCTTGGTGACTATAAAATTGCTGTTTTCAGATTTACGTGCAAGTCTCAATAACAAAGCGAGTGCCCAAAGTCAAAAAAACCCCATCTGTTATGTTTTCGTAAAACACGGTTTTTTTGCACCTTTCAATTTACCTTGGGGACATAAAAATTCTGTTTTTCAGATTTTCGGCAAATGCGTCAATGAACAAAACTATAGCCCAAAGTCAAAAAACAGTATCGAAATGATTTGTTATAAAAGTATTTTTTTGCACCTTTCAAATTTCCCCGTGGGGACTATAAAATTGCTGTTTTCAATTTTTACTGCAAGCGCGTCAAAGAACAAAGCTGTATGCGGCAAAGCAAAAAAAAATATCGTTTTTTTTTCGTAAATAACGGTATTTTTTTGCACCTTTTAAATTTACCTGTGGGGACAAAAAATTGCTGTTTTAAGTTTTTCTGCAACTGCGTCCTGAACAAAGCTGTATGCGCCAAATCAAAAAAAACGTATCGTTATGTTTTCGTAAATACACTTTTTTTTCACCTTTCAATTTACCGTTGACTTTAAAAATTTCTGTTTTAAAATTTTCGGCAACGCGTCAATGAACAAACTTATGCCCAAAGTCAAAAAAAAACTACTTTATGTTTTTGTTAAACACGTATTTTTTTTGCACCTTTTAATTCACCTGTGTGACTTAAAATTGCTGTTTTAAGATTTACTGCAACTGCGTCAATGAACTAAAACTTATCGCCAAAGTCAAAAAAAACGTAAAAGTTATGTTTTCGTATAATACACAGTATTTTTTGCACCTTTCAATTCACCTTGGGGACTATAAAAATTTCGTTTTAAGATTTACTGCAAGCTGCGTCAATGAACAAAGCTGTAGGCCCCAAAGAAAAAAAACACGTAACTGTTATGTTTTCGTAAATACACGGTATTTTTTCACCTTTCAATTTCCCCGTGGTGACTATAAAAATTTCTGTTTTTTAATTTAGTGCAACTGCTCAATGGGGAAAAAGCTGTAGGGGCCCCAAAATCAAAAAAAAACGTATCTGAAATGTAATTTGGGTAATAAAAAATATTTTTTGCACCTTTCAATTCACCTTTGTGACTATAAAATTGCTTTTTTCAGATTTTTCTGCAAGCTGCTCAATACAAAACTCTAGTGCGCCAAAGTAAAAAAACACTACTGTTATGTTTTCGTATAATACACGGTATTTTTTGCACCTTTCAATTCACCTGTGGTGACTATAAAATTGCTGTTTTAAGAATTACGTGCAAGCTGCGTCAATGAACAAAGCTGTAGTGCGCCAAAGTCAAAAAACACGTATCTGTTATGTTTTCGTATAATACACGGTATTTTTTGCACCTTTCAATTCACCTGTGGTGACTATAGAATTGCTGTTTTCAGATTTAAGTGCAAGGTGGATATATGAACAAAGGTGGAATGGGTAAAATTGAAAATAAACACCTATCTGAAATGTATACTGATAATAAAAGTGGAGTTTTGCACCTAACACAGAGACCTGCAGTTACTAGAAATGATGTGTATCCTAATATAAGTTCAGGCTGCCCAATATCCAGGAAATATTCAATAGCAAACTGTTAATACTAAAGATATTGCAGTGCAATGTCTACACTATGTCTTGGTGAACTTTATCCAGTATTCTTTATAGAGCTTGTCTGTGTTCGCCCGCGGGGCCCCCCCCCCCCCCTCGATCCCCCCGTGACTTTACAGCGGTAGATGCTCCTTTAAAATTCTCTATCTAAACTACATAAAATCTTCCAATCTCTAATCTAACTAAATTGTAAGGATCACAGCTAACAGTAGAGGTTTCTCTGTGCAGAAATAGAATAATTTCGCTGAGCTGTTTGGCCACATGCAGAGCGCACGTGCTACTCCTATGAGACGCTGAGAGACACTGAGGCTGAACAGGAAACGCTGTTCTATGTAAAATAAGGTCATGTGATTTTTCCAGCCAGTCGCAACCATACACATCCCAGTCATGACTTCGCACACACATCTCACCCTGCTCTATTCTGTAATCTGATTTGCTGGCCGCCAAAATTATAGGACGCGCCGAAAATGGCGCGATCTTAATAGATGATGCACAGATTTTAGCCTTAATTATCGCATGATCTAAAAATTTCGATCACCATAAAAACCTTGCCGATTTCAACTTTGTCGATAATAATCGCTCAACACTACAGATAATTTACTATATTTAGGGCTTTATCCCTTTCTTTATTGTGCTATTGAGAAATTTTGTATTCAGCAAGTGAGGGATTACTGTATTACCTAGGATTAGTGGAATGGAGAGATGTATTTGTGATTCGGAGAAAGGATAGTTGCATAAGTTTTAATTGCTTTAGTTTAGATGTGTATTTATGATGTTAAATAAAAGTTAGGTATTAATATTAAGATAATTAGAGGGAAAAAGAGTTAAAGTTTGCCCATGGCAAAATAGGGTTAATATTAGCACGCCCCATAAGTCTCCGTTTGTAATCTGGGGACAGATGTAAGTCGGAATGTTGTAAGTTGGGGACTGCCTGTTTTTATTTACTATGATTAGTAGACTGAATAGTCTCAGAAAACCCATTCAATTTGGTAAATTATTTACTTGTTTGTCATCGAAATTATTCCTGGTCTTTCATGTTTTATTTTCCAGCTCAAATATAGAAGCCAACTACAGTCTTCAACTCCTAGCCTATTTAGTATCTTCAAAAATCTCTGTTACAATAAACCTTCAGATTTTATTGGTCATTTACTAGCATTGAGGCCATGGGACTTGGCAACAAATGAGTAGTTGGTTGATTCATAAATAACACCATAAAACAGACATTGGACTGGTTAATTGTCAAGTTGATGTAAAACCCAAGTGATGTAAATCACTTCACATCATTAAGTCCTGGTTTTTTGTTTTTTTTTCAGGGGCTTATACTGAATAGACTTGGGCGGAACACACTAGCTGAGAAGTATCTTCGAGACGCTGTACAAATTCAAAGCACATCACATGATGCTTGGAGGGGACTGGGGGAAGTTTTACAAGACCAGGGGAAGCATGAAGCCGCTGTAGAATGTTTTATATCTGCACTAGACTTGGAATCCAGCAGCCCAGTATTCCCATTCACCATTATTCCTCGGGAACTGTAAAAATTTCTCACAAAACTGGAACTTTCTAATTCAGACTGAAATTCCTGCAATACTGAATGCAATTTTAATTTTGTAATGATTTTGCTAATTTACTATGGTTTTTAAAATGTCATTGTAATAAAAAAAATGTATTGTTTGATTTTTTGGGAATCCTGGATCAGCTTTTTCGCACCAATAATGATACTGTTATTTCTGCTCAAAAATTATAATTGAATCAAAGAAAAAGTTGTAAGATGGTTAATGCACATAACTTTTCCTTAGGGCTTTCAGTTACTCCTAAAATATTAAGGTTTATTCATGTATTGCAATTTCTTTCCAAATCCAATTATTAGAAGAGCCAACCAAACATAAAACATTAACAGCCGCTATTCACATAGAGGAACATGTATGAACCTGGAGCCGACTTGCCAGTTCTACCTCTGTTTTTAATAGTGTACGATTCGACAGTATGTATGAAAGTGTCTTGTAGAACTTTATAAATCTGGATTTGTACGACAGCTTTGCGGCAAACTTTGGCGCGTTGTACGATTCTGGAGTGACACGCCCCCGCATCTTTGGCGCATTCAAAAGTATTGTGTCAGGCACAGATTGCACTAAGTTTTTGCATTCGATAGTTAATACATATATAGAACAGGGTTACGACAGTTTGTTTTAGCTCAAAGCACACAAAAAAAATAGCGCAGCCCTGTTCATACATGCAAGTTGCAAAGTTTAGAACAACCTTCCCATAATCTGTGTTTACCTGGAGTGGTGACCTAATATTTTATTTTGGTACGTAGCTATACTTATGGGTCGTCTCAGATGGAATTGTTGGTTGTGGTGCACCATTCATGGTTTTGTTGTTGAAGTATCTGTCATAGAAACCTTCATCTGAAACCTATGTTTTAAATGAGTTGTCCCATAAAGACAACCTTGACCATATGTCCTATTAGACTTAGGCTACAGTCAAGTCAACTAGCCGGAGGAACATAGAAAAATTAAGGATATGGTTTCCCTTATTCTTGATTTGCATTGATACAGCATGTGTCACATTGGTTAGCAAACCTGCTGTGCAAGACTGAGATTCTTTAAATCTGCATAGGAATCAATCCATAGCTTGTTGTTGCACCACTAGCAGTGATATTAGGAAGTCTTGTATAAAACCATCTGCTTGATGGTTTTGCAGTAGTCCTCTTGAGGCCTATTCACATAACCATAGCTCCTTGATAGACCTCTAGGATTCAAGGAGTCATGAAAGTGATGATATAAATGATGATATAAGTGATGTAAGTATATCAGATATGATCACGACGATACTAATTTCTAAGGGAGCTATAATGATTTCTTTTCTATTTTGGATTCATATGAATTCATGGCACGCCCCATCAGACGCAGTATTACTAGCCTTCTTATTAATTAGGACATATTTGTAATTGAGAATGTTGTTCAAGAAAAGTGTTGTGTAAGATTTATCACCCATTCATACAGTGTTAACATCAAATAAACTACAGAGTACAATAATACTCTAAACTAAAGAGATTTCATCAAATTATATTTTTTTAATAATTTTTATTTTAAAGGCAAATTCTTTGTGTTAAGTTGGACTTAATACTGCAGTATCTTAATATGCCAACAAAAATAATCAACATAATTACTATTTATTTCTTCATTCACATTTTTTATTATGGAGAGATATATGGAATGTACAGATCTGTGACTGAGAAAAGAAAGTTGTTGAATACAGTGTCCTGAATTCTATTAAAAGTATTTTAAACATAAAGGGATTTTCTATTTTATGTCAATGATGCTTAATAATTGTATAATTATAAAGTATTCTAATTTATTTAACTTTCTTATATACATTGCTTTTCAGTTCACTTTTTTTGGGTTGAACAAAGTGTTTTTTCAAAGATATTAAACAAGGAGATACAAGAGTGCAAGTCATATATGATAAATACAGTACAAAAAGTGTACAGTAAAAGAAGGGAACAGAGACGTCTTCTGGATTCCCCTACATATACAGTAATATTTTATATGTTATAACATACAGAATGTTGCATTCAAGGTATATTCAGATATATTAACATTATAAGTGCAAAACAGAGTTTCAAGATGTACTGAAGTCATTTCAAGAAACAACGTGTAGCCTATACACTATAAATAGAATTACTATGAATTATAAACCAAACATAAATACATTAACAACTGCAAAGTTCACAGAACAAGTCTTGTTCGCTAAGGATTAAGGTAAAGATTCTGCAACACACACAAGAGATTCACGGGAGTAATAAAGGAGATGAAAATGCAATGGATAACAGACATACAGGAGGAGAGGCTAGTCAAAGCAGTTGTCAAAGTTGCAACAATAGTAATATTGATGAACTTCTTGGGCGACATGGCTCGAGGCATTGGAGTGCACATTTTCGCCCGATTTAAAGCGAAAGCTGCGCCTCATTTATTTCAGCGCCCGAAGTGCGCTCATACATGCGGTGTAAAGTTCCCTGTGCCTCGGCAGGGTGTGAGGCGCAGTGCGGGACTTAGGCGCAGATGGAATGCGCCTAACATGTATATCAGGGGATCAGAATATTCGCCGCCCGAGGTGCGCTCATACATACATGCGGGGTAAAGTTCCCTGCACCTCGGCAGTGTGTGAGGCGCAGTGCGGCACTTAGGTGCAGAAGGAATGCGCCTAACATGTCTTTCGAATCGGGCGACAGGCGAGAATTCAGCGAAAATGCATTAAGCATGTTAGTGAATCAGAAAAATAGTAGTCTTTCAAATGAATGAATGAATAAAGAGAAATATTAAAGTGGTATAAAATCGATTTCAATGTCTGCAAAAATATGAATGATAAAAATGAAAGCAAATATATATCAGATCTTTAAAGAAATAAATATCACCTCAAAAAGGTTTTTAAAATAGGATGAGAATGCCACTAATTTTACATCAAATAAGCCAATGCAGATGTTCTCCAGGTGTTGCCCACATGTTGCCCAGGTGTTGCCCAAATGATTTTTTTTTTATTTTGTCAAAAAATTTCTTTGTTCTTCTTCCACCTTGTATATTTTGTATCTACAGCAAGAGCCAGCACAGCACTGGTGTTGCTGGGACCTGTGGTCCCCCAAGCAGGCTTTCTATGTTCCCTGGCTTCGTTCTAGACGTATTTACATCCATAATTACGTCCGTAAAAACATCACCAATGTGCCTAAAATAAAGAGCTATTAACTTACAATGGATTCCTATGGAAATCCGGACGCAATCCATGGACTTTGTAATACATTTGGTAGTGGATATATTTTTCTTTGAAGCTAATATATATATTGGCATTGATGTTATTGTAAAAAATATATTTATACAGTGATTTAATTTTTCAAGCACTTGTATATGTCTGTTTATTAACTAATTCATTTGAAGGACCAATCCATTTTATTCTTCATACTGTGTAATGTATCTCCGAGGCGAAATCCGTTCCGTAATTACATTGCAAATACGTGCCACACTTTGTGACACGTATTTGCAATGTAATTCCGGAACGGATTTCGCCTCTGAAGTACATTCACCATTATTTACTATGGGTACTGTATCTCCGAGGCGAAATCCGTTCCGGAAAAAAATATCCACTACCAAATGTATTCCAAAGTCCCTGGAAATTACATTAATGTAACAGTACAGAAGCCAATGCAGATGTTGCCCAGATGTGTTCTTCAACATTTTCAATAACAGCTATTTAAGATGTATTTGGCATGCCCCAGAACGCCCACGCTGCGCCCATTGCACGCCCCTTCATGTTAGGCGCATCCGAAAGTGGCGGAGGTTGCGCCTAACACCGCATCACTGCGTCCGACAGTGGATTCGGGCCGGTGAGGCGCAATTTCCGCCACAAATTGGGCGCAACTCCCGATCATACATGTCGCCCCTTGTGTTTGGGGACCAAAGTGCGAGAAGATTGATACCATAAATTCCAGATTTTATAACTTGTTCAGAGAGCTTATATGTTTATATATCAATTCTTATATGGAAGAGATGTATTTACTCAGGATCCATCCTGAAAGAGAAGTAAAATGGTCATTCATCCAATTTCTGGCAATCAATTTTCTTGCTTGAAATAAGGTTTTGTGTACCAATGTATGTTGAACTGTTGATAAAACAGATAGATCCAGCACACTAAGTATGCAGCATTGTGGGGTCAGGGGTATTGGAGATCCATTAAAATCATGAAGTAATCGGACTACTTGGGCCCAAAAGCCTTGAATCTGTGGATATTGCCAGATAAGATAAGGTACTACCTACCAATGTGGGTAGTGGACTAGTATGCAAGGTGAATTATATGAATTATAGGTGAATTATATACAGCGGGTGAAGTAAATATTGAACATGTCACAAGTAAGTGTATTTCTAAAAATGCTATTGACAATAATGGGAACATGTCTGAAAACTGTCTTGGTCTAAGACTTTTGTTGTTGCCCATAGCAACCAATCAGCGTTTCCCTCCCATTTCATAAAGAGCTCTGAAAAAATTAAAGGGGTGCTCTGATTGGTTGTTATGGGCAACAAGAAAAGTCTTAGACCAAGACAGTTTTCAGACATGTCCCCATAAATTCTCACCAGATGTCGGTAACAACCAATCCAATCCACACAGGCAAAAAAATCGAATCAAAGATGTCCATAAATTAAGTTATGTATAATAGAGAGAAATGACACAGTGAAAAAGTATTGAATACATGAAGAAAGAGAGGTGCAAAAAGCCATGGAAAGTCATTACACCAGCTGAAATCTATCAGCAATTAGAAAGCAATCTTGCCAGTTAGTGAAAAACAATATCAACTGGTTCAAATAATGACCTATAAAAAGAACCAAAAATATGCCCAAAGAGGACGTCCGCTTCCTGTTCCTTTTATTAAGAATCCAGGGTACAAATGTGCAACATTTTGGCTCATAGATAAGGAGAGCCTTTCTCAAGCTGGGCAGCCCTGCCTATGGACAGTCTGTTGCATTAAGAAATTTCAGCTTTTTGTAGATGAATTAGGACTTCAGTGCTGACCAGTCTAATTTTCCATTGACCTATAAAAAGATGTCTCATTACAGCATTCCACACAAGAAACATTTCATGATGGGTAAAACCAGTGAGCCGTCTCAGGACCTTCAGAACCTTATAGTTGCAAAACATACTGATTGCATTGGTCACAGAAGAATTTGTAAACTACTAAAGGTTCCAGTGAGCACTGTTGGGGCCATAATCCGGAAGTGGAAAGAACATAATTTCACCGTAAACTAGCCACAGCCAGGTACTCTCCACAAGATTTCAGGCTTAGAAGTGAAAAGAATTATCAGAAGAATTGTCCAAGAACCAACCGTTGAGGGTTACAGAAAAACCTTATATCAGCAGGTAAAATTGTTTCAAAGAATACACTCAACCTCCATGGCGTGTATGCACGCTCACCATGCAAGACTCCGTTGCTGAACAAAATACATGTTCTAGTGTGTTTAAAGCTTGCTTAACAGCGTTTAGACAAGCTTGTGAAATACTGGGAGAATATTGTCTGGTCAGATGAGACCGTAACTGAACTCCACACTCAAGAAGTACACTAAGATATGCAGCAAAGTAGTACAGCTATATATCAGAGACTGCCATTCCACCGTAATCCCATGGATTTTGCAAACCAGCCCAGGATATCTTGGCACGCCTTTCTCGCCATACAAAGGAGTTCAAGATTAAACTGAGTTTCCCAATCACTGTGTGTGGAAGATATATAGGAGATTGCTGGGTTATACAAAGGATTTTGGGAAGAAGAACCATGTTAACCAAATTAACCAAATTTACTTAGGAAGCTTTGCCCAGGAACGAGTCTTAAGGTGGAGATATTCAACAAGAGGGGTAATATTTACAGGCTAGAAGCCTGGTATAGGCCTGGTGATTTTCAAACTGAGTTACCGTATTGAACTACTGGAGAGGCAAAGAAAATTGCTCAGAGGTGCAGCGAGAAGAGTCAAGTGGCATTGCCTGAGATTTTTCCCAGCTTATTTTAAGCCCAGAGAATTCCCTAAACCTATTGAACATACAGAGCACACAGACTCCCCGGGATCTGTCAGATATAAAATCATGTCATCAGTATATAAATCAATGCATTTTTAAATCTGTACCTTATGAAAACCCTCTAAATTGGAATCTGTATGCAGGGGCGTCGCTATAGGGGGTGCAGTGGTAGCAGTTGCTACCGGGCCCTGCGGCCTTAGGGGGCCCAAAAGCCCTCCTGCCACATAAGGAGATACCAGCGGCACTTGGTACCGTGTGTCCCCGATAGTAAGACACCCCCAATAGTAAGACGTAGCGGGGAGTTTAGGGAGGTCGACTAATGTAAGACGTACCCTGAAAGTAAGACGTAGTAAACTGTACGTTGTCTGCGCTCGGGCGCTGCGATGGCCCGGGCGCTGACAGGGACGCTTCAGCTATATGCGGCTCCTCAGGGAGCGCATATAGCTGAATGCCGAGTACAGCGCACAGTGTCCGGGCACTGCGCTGGCCCGGGCACTTTCCGCGATTCCTTCACCTATATGCGACTCCTCCGGAGCGCATATAAGTGAAGGGATACCACTGCGGGGCACAGAGCGAGCGCTCCCTGCTCCGTAGTGTACTCCGGGCGGCCGCAGACTCCGACCGTCCAGAGCTCCCGGCACAGGCAGCGTGTGTCATCACCAGGGGCGTCGCTAGGCTGTTTTATTCGGGGCTCGGGCCCCGAATAAAACACCCTGTGCCCCGAGTCTCCCGGGCTCCAGGCCGCTGCCATGGGCTTAGAGCACCGACTGGCCCTTCAGCTGCATGTGCGTCCGCTGGACGCACACTCAGCTGAGGGCTTCTGCGGAGTAGAGAGCGAGCGCTCCCTGCCCGCAGACAGTGTTGGACCCGCAGGTCCGACACAGCGGGGCCGCGTGTCCTCACAGCGCTGAGGACCCGCTGCGGGCCCCGTGCGCCTCAGCCGGCAGCGTCGCGATTGATGTGATGTCATCGCGACGCTGCCTCTCCTCATTCGCACAGCGCGTCACAGGCCGTGCGCCCGAGGAGCTGCCGGAGGAGCGCGGGCTGAAAAGGACGGAGCGCGCTCGCCGGGGGAGTTAAGGTGAGTATTAATGTTGTTCTTTTTAACGCGTTTACCTGTCTCAGTGCCCCTCTATATACTGCCTGTGCCCCTATAATGCCTGCCTGTGGCCCCCATATTCCCTCGCCTGTGGCCCCCATTACCCTGCCTGTTGGCCCCCATATACTGCCTGTGCCCCCTATATTGCCCTGCCTGTGGCCCCCATATCCCTGCCTGTGGCCCCATATACTGCTGTGCCCCTATATGACTGCCTGTGGCCCCAATTATACTGCCTGTGGCCACCTATTACTGCCTGTGGCCCCCATATCCCTGCCTGTGGCCCCCATATACTGCCTGTGGCCTCCATATCCCTGCCTGTGCCCCTATATGCCTGCCTGTGGCCCCCATATACTGCCCATGGCCCCATATCCCTGCCTGTGGCCCCATATACTGCCTCAGTGACCCCATATACTGCCTCAGTGACCCTATATTCTGCCTCAGTGCCCCTATATACCTTCTTGTGGCCCCTATATACTGCCTCAGTGCCCCCATATACTGCCTGTGGCCCCATATACTGCCTCAGTGCCCCTATGTACCTGCCTGTGGCCCCATATACTGCCTGTGCCCCCCTATATACTGCCTTTGGCCCCTATATACCTGCCTGTGGCCCCTATATACCTGCTTGTGGCCCTATATACCTGCCTGTGGCCCCATATATCTGCCTGTGGCCCCATATACTGCTTCAGTGCCCCTATATACCTAACTGAGGGGCTGCTATACCTATAATTAAGGAGTTGCTGGAAATGTGAGGATTCTAAGATATTTGTGTCCAAATCCTCAGGGACGAGTATTGGCCGGGAGCAATCAGCATGAAGGTGTGAACCGGATGGAGAAGAAAAGGGAAAGTGAACGACGCTGATCAGAAAAGACGTCTCCGGTGAGTCACTAAATGTAACTGCAGTGTAATCACTTATATGTCTGCAGAGCCTACATACAACTAGTAACTACCACTATCTGGTCCCTGTATGGCGGTAATATATGTCTCTAGGGCCTGTGTGCAGTGGATAGTCACATGTGGGGGTTGCGTTCAGTCAGGGTCTGGCAGGATTATTTGAGCCTTAAGTAGTAATAGTTTGGGGTCTTGGTTTTGTAGGAGGGTTTTAGTAACAATCACTTGTCTGGTAGATTTGCTCCATGTGTAGGTGGATGTTTTGGTGACTGTTTAGGGGTATTGTCATATGAAGGTGAGAAGTTCTGAAAAAGTAAATTTGTCATTGGTGATTTTTACTGTACAGTGACTGCTGAGGAGATGGACGGGATCTGTGTGGGATGTGCAGAAAATTAGTGACAGGAACAGAAGGTTTTTCTCTGTAAAAAAAAACATCCGCAGTTCACAATGAGGCGCGAAAAACGTTGTGTGAACCCATCCCTACCCAGAAAAACACAAAGGGCCCGAGCCCCGGATGTTTTAGGACCCTAGCAACGCCCCTGGTCATCACACTGCGTGCGCGGCCTGATGATGTCACCCGCCTGTGCCAAGAAGAAGATAGAGCAGAGCCGAGAGCGCGGGAGGCGGAGCAGCGGGGATCCAGGTAAGTGATTGTTTGTTTTTTTATTTTGATATTATTGCCTACAGCCTGCCTATACCTGCCTACAGCTGCCTATACCTGCCTACAGCTGCCTATACCTGCCCTATACCTGCCTACAGCCGGCCCTATACCCTGCCTACAGCCTGCCCTATATCTGCTTATGGGGGACATATACCTGCGTATGGGGCCATATACCTGCCAATATAAGACATACCCCGAAAGTAAGACATAGTGGGACTTTTGGGGGTAAAAAGAATGTAAGACGCTGTCTTACTTTCAAGGAAAGACGGTAGCTGGGGGGGCCCATTTCACTTTTTGCACTAGGGCCCCGGAGCTTCAAGTTACGCCTCTGTCTGTATGTGTACACTGTGCTAAAGGTTTGACAGAGAGTGCATATTATAGAGGGTATATGTGGGCACCTCTGCCTTGTGCCTCTTTTTAAATAAAGGACCTCTGAATGCCAGTCACTGATTCTCACACTGGTCGTGGAGGCATAGTAAAGTAACTTAATCCAATCAATAAAATCATGGACAAAGCCTGAAGCATGGCCCAAAGGTAAGAGCATTCCATGGAAACAAAAGCTATTGCTTCATCCAGGTATACTGCTGCTCTGTTGCCAGCATCATTATGGTTGCCCTGAAGATTGGTTTAAAACCTAAGAATGCTAAAAGATGTAGCCTTATCTGGCAAAAAGGCCAGTCTGATCATGATGTGATAACTTAATAAATTTAAGGCGATTGGCGAGGATTTTACCAGAATTTTAACGTTGGACTGCAAAAGGGAAATAGGGCGGCGTGAATCACAAAATTTAAGGTTTTTAGGAGGTTAAGGGAGGGCTATTATAATTGGCAAACACATTGATGGTGGTAAGCTAAGAGTTTCTTTAGCTTTGGTAAAGATTTCATAGAAGTGAAGAGAGAGGGTTTCAGAAAATTTCTTGTAGGATTTTCCTGGGGACCATCTAGGCCAGGAGATTTCCCATTTTTTAAGGATACAATAGTGCCCCGCATTTTTTAATGGTCAATAGTTCAAAGTGTGTGCGCTGATCATTAGAGATGGTTGGGAGGGAGATGGTAGCCAGAAAATTCTCAGGCCTGTTTGTATAAAGTGTTCGAGTGAGAACAATACAGATATTTATAGCATTGTGTACTGCACTGTACAATGCCACCTGGAGAAGTTACAGTGTCACTTGTGGATGTGACTGTTTCAGTGAGAACTGGGGATGAATAGATGTCTATAAAAAAAAGGGACCATTTCACTTTTTAAAATCCCTGCTTGCTGTTGGTGAATGAGAACATTCTTGTTTACGCCCATCACATTTGTGAATTCATTTGCAACTTGACAGTCAACTTGACCTTCCCCATACACTTTAATAGAAAATCCTGGGTGGATCTTCATACTGCTGGTGTTCCAAAAAACTCAGAACATGCACAATCTTCCGCCCGATTTTTGGGTGGAGAGTGTGCTATTCAATGGTTTAGGGGGACTGGTGAATTTGCAAACCGTGGACAGAATCGTCCCCCAAAACCATCAAAAGACAACAAAATACTGTTCAGATTCTTAAATAGAATCCAACCGGTGTTTTGTTTATGCTGTGTGGCTGTACCCTAAGACAATTGACTGCAGCAGAAGCCTCCCCCCTAAAAATGGAACAGATAAGCAGGAAAGTATCCTCTGCAGGATTTCTACCAGAGTGATTCAGGAACAAGCAGAAAATCCTACATACCAGGCCCGGACTGCCCATAGGGCAAACCGGGCATTTGCCAGGCGGGCCGCTGGGGTCCTAGCCGCAGGGCCGGCTGGATCGCCAACCGTGGGGACCAGTGTTTCCCCCCGGCGGGCCCCAAGTCCCGGCGCCGTTCTGTGGCATTAGCATTAGCGACCGGACCCATGTGACAGGGGACCGACAGGCCCCCCTCGCCACACGACTGCATGGCCGGGTCACCGACCCAACCATGCAGCCATCACGGCCGCCGCCTGCACCGCGCGGTGCAAGCAGCAGCCGAGGCTGAACAGCTGGGATCTACTGATCCCGTCTGTTCAGCTCCCAGGAGGCCGTGGGGCAGGTGCGCGATGTGATGATGTCATTGCGCGCCCGCTCCGCGTCCCGCACACTCCTGCTGGCGGCGCTCCGGGGAAGAAGATAGAAGAGGAAGCAGAGACATCAGGTAAGTATTGTTTTTATTTTATTTTTTTAATACTACTAGCCCTGTCTACCTATATACCTGCCCTGTCTAGCTACATACTGCCCTGGCTACCTATATACCTGCCCTGTCTACCTATATACTGCCCTGGCTACCTATATACATGCCCTGTCTACCTATATACTGCTCTGGCTACCTATATACCAGCCCTGTCTACCTATATACCTGCCCTGTCTACCTATATACTGCCCTGGCTACCTATATACCAGCCCTGTGTACTTATATACTGCCCTGTCCAGCTACATACTGTCCTGGCTACCTATATACCTACCCTGTCTACCTATATACCTGCCCTGTCCAGCTACATACTGCAATGGCTAACTATATACTGCCCTGCCCACCTATATACCAGCCCTGTCTACCTATATACTGCCCTGACTACCTATATACTGCTCTGCCTACCTATATACTGCCCTGTCTACCTATATACTGCCCTGCCTGCCTATATACTGCCCTGCCTATATACTGCCCTGTCTGCCTATATATGCCCTGTCTGCCTATATATGCCCTTTCCACCTATATATGCCCTGTCCTACCTATATACTGCCCTGCCTGCCTATATACTGCCCAGTCTGCCTACATATGCACCTGTTCCCTATATACTCAGCCCTGTCTACTATATTACCAGCTCTGCCTGCCTATTATACAGCCTGTCTGCCTTATGTGCCTCTGTTACCTATATGCTGCCCTGTCTACTTATATATCAGCCCTGTCTACCTATATACCAGCCCTGTCTGCCTATATGCTGCCCTGTCTACTTATATGCTGCCCTGTCTACGTATATGCTGCCCTGTCTACTTATATGCTGCCCTGTCTACGTATATGCTGCCCTGTCTGCCTATATACTGTCCTGTCTACCTATATACTGTCCTGTCTGCCTATATACCAGCCCTGTCTGCCTATATACCAGCCCTGTCTACCTATATACTGCCCCTGTCTACCTATTAGTGGCCCTGTCTATATACTGGCCCTGCCTGCCTATATACTGGCCCTACCTGCCTTTATACTGGCCCTACCTGCCTATATACTGGCCCTGCCTGCTTATATACTGGCCCTGCCTGCTTACATACTGGCCCTGCCTGGCTACATACTGGCTCTGCCTGGCTACATACTGGCCCTAGCTGGCTACATACTGGCCCTAACTGGCTAATTACTGGCCCTACCTGGCTAATTACTGGCCCTACCTGACTGATTACTGTGGGCAGCCCCAGCTACCTGGCTGATTACTGTGAGCAGCCCCAGCTACCTGGCTAGTTACTGTGGGCAGTCCCAGCTACCTGGCTAGTTACTGTGGGCAGCCCCAGCTACCTGGTTAGTTACTGTGGGCAGCCCCAGCTACCTGGCTAGTCACTGTTAGCAGCCCAGCTACTGGCTAGTTACTGTGGGCAGCCCCAGCTACCTGGCTAGTTACTGTGGGTAGCCCCAGCTACCTGGCTAGTTACTGTGGGCAGCCCCAGCTACCTGGCTAGTTACTGTGGGCAGCCCCAGCTACCTGGCTAGTTACTGTGGGCAGCCCCAGCTACCTGGCTAGTTACTGTGGGCAGCCCCAGCTACCTGGCTAGTTACTGGGGGCAGCCCCAGCTACCTGGCTAATTACAGGGGTAGGAAGGCTCTAATTAATGGAGGAAGGCCCTATTTACCTGCTAATGGGGTCTACCTATTTACATGCCACTTATCTGACACTTTTTAATTTCTAATTTTTCGGTTCTAGCATACGCTGTTTGGGGAATTGATAGCAAAGTGCTGGTAAAGAGAGGAGTCTAAGATGTATTTGTGGTAAATTCTACAGGGATGAGTAGTGACTGGGAGAAGAAGACATTGCATGCTGTACCGGACAGAGAAAGAAATGGAAGGGAACGACTCATCAGGGAAGACATCATGGAGGTTTGGGTGAGGAGAAGAAAAGGAGAAGAGAACAACTCCCATCAGAGATGACGTCTCCTGTGAGTCCCTGCTGTCAGGGGTAATTTTACTTCTGTGTTGAGTCAGTGCTGTATTCATGTGATGGTGACCTGACTACTGGTGATGTGATTGGTGGGGTTGTAGGTTATATTGGTGCTTATGTAGTGTCAGTGTGGGCTTGTCCCTGATTGTAGAGTGCAGAACTGACTCTGTGACGAGGGGTTTCTCAGCACCACTGTTTCTTTCTTACTTGTGTGTAGGGAGCTTTCACACGGAGCGGTTTTGGTGCATTTTTTGATGCATTGTTTTGTTCAGAAATGTTCAGCATTAACTGCTCTGCCTCTCTGCACAAAATCGCACCAAAAACACATAAAAAATGCCTGTGTGAAAGCACCTTTACAGTGTAGTTTATTTTTTTTTTCTTATTCAAACTTTTATTGAGTTTTCATTCGAGAAATACATGGGTAAAAAAAACCCGAACAAATATAACAAGTTACAGAAGACAGTGTCGAGGTAATATGCTGATAATAATATTCATAATCAGTAAACGAAGCAACAGGTGTGAAATAGCGAGATAATCAATACCTGCTAATAGGCAATAATGGTACAAGCATCAGTATATAGTAGATAGTAAACCTCCTAAACCTTTTATGTCGAATGGGACATGGGAGGTGAAATTAGGAGGAGAAAACAATTTCCCAATGCCGCTGGCTGAGGTTCGAGCCGTTTATATCCAAATAATGGGGCGATTGGGTCAGTAGATGTGCATAATGGTGTCAAAATCCTTACAAAACTCATAGCTAATAAAGAAGAACCATAAACAAAAAGAAAACCGCCAGAAGCAGAAACAATACAAACACACAACAGGGGATGTCCAGTCCGGAGCCCGGTAGAGACCCACAGGGGCGTCACAACAGCCGGGCAAGGCCTAGTCTCGTGAATAAAGGGAGTATGGGGGGCAGACCAAAAGTTTCGGGTCATGAGAAAGTTCGGTAGAGGTCAGTTTGGCAAAAGGTAATCCAGTCACTCCAAGTCGACCAGAATTTCTTGGTTTGCAGAGGGGAGTCATTTCTAAACTCCTCTAGGCGTTGAAGTCTATGGATCTCCTGGAAGATGAGATGGTAGGACATTCAGTTGAGTGCCAAAGGCGGGGAATGATCGCCTTTGCAGCCAGGAGCAAAAAAGATAGGAGGTGGGACCTGAGTGATCGGGAAGGGAGAGGCAGATCAAAGAGTAAAAGGACGGCCGGGTCATTCCCGATCCTCAAACCAGTTATGGCTTGCGTAAATTCCACTACTCTTTCCCAAAAAGGTTAAAGAATCGAGCATCCCCACCATATATCCCCACCATATATGGGACATTGTCCCCTCCTCTTCAAGACAGTAGTTTATTTTAGAAAGTGTCGAGGTGCGAGAACAAGGGGAATTTTTTAATGCGGATATTGTATGTGGGCTGCTGGGGGCTTAGTGCCAGGGCTGATTTTTATCCCCAGTCCAGCCCTGCTACAGACTGATGGTGGGAAAATAGTATCTCCTATTTACCATTCACTATGTCTGCATGATCACATTTAGCACATACCGAAAAAAACTAATGGTACATGCACTAAATGTAGCCATACTCCCCCCTTAACTCAATGGAAGCCAGACGAGTGCTTGTTGAGATGGTATGTTCATACCTTTTTCTTCCACTTAATAGGAAAATGCTTATCACTAAATATAAAGAAAGTCAACAACAGAAAGAAAGGGGAAGATACATTCTTGATATGTGCTGGAGACCAAAGCAGTGTAGTTGAGGACAGTTTCATGGAAAGCTGTTCGATGGTTAACTATCACTTACAAAAACATTTTGCAAGTAGTAAGAGCAGAAGCATGGCGCAAGAAAAAGTAATGCAGACCTTCCCTATCAATAATTTTGGCTGTATTAGCACAGCATATTTACTCCACAGAGGTCATCTCCAAATTGACGAAGTAGGGGTGAGGTGTCTGATATCAGAATGGGTATGGTCTGGAAAAACAAGGCAATTTATGGGAGATGTCTTTCTAGCATTCATCCAAGATAAAGGGATCCCCATCAACTTGTCTAAACCTGAAGGGAGAAAGGACTGGAACAACAAAGGGATTTGGAAAAAACAGATATACCTAGATCTTTTACATAGACAGCTTGCCACTGGAAAGGGAACGTAGAACAAATGCATGAGACTAATTTTAATGTTTGAGTCTCCCTCTGTTGCCCTGTCGGTGGGATCTGCCTGTGTCCAGTCGATGTACCATAAATTTAATATACATGATTTTATAAAATCAAGGGCGTAGCTACAAGGGGTGCAGAAGTAGCAGTCGCTACCAGGCCCCGTAGCCAGAGGGGGACCAAAAGCCCCTCTGCAACATAAGATGACACCATTACTGTGAATGGGACGTGGTGGTGGAGGGCCCCTATTTCACGTTTTGCACCAAGGCCCAGGAGCTTCAAGTTACGCCTCTGTATAAAATATATTTGCTTATGATATAAAACCTGCTTATTTTTTACTCCCAAGAACATTTTTTGTTTGCCTGAAATCATACACTTTTTAAGTTTTGTCCTGCTTGAATAAGTATATCACTTTGAAAAATTTGAAGATACAGGAAATCTCTCATATTTCTAGGGAACCCAACAGACAGCTAAAGGGAGCATGAGGACAAAAAGTGACATTATCTAGAAAATATTATCAGAGGTGACAGATCGGCTTCATTATTTGTGATATTAGAATCCACATTTATGATGACCTCCCGACACTTCATATAAAGAACCTTTATTTACGCATGCCTGGTGGACCGCATGTGTCGCATTAACCTGATGTATGTTGCCCTTCAGCAGAGAAAAGAGAAAAATCTGTGACTGCTGCAAAACAATCCTAGTAATAAACCGCAAAAAGTCCAAACAATGTAATAAGCAATAAAACATCAGGGAGCAAAATCATTTTTTCTTAGTGAATCAGGAGTCTTCTTGGATTGACTTTTTTTCTTTCGGGCTAGGAAAGCATGCAGACTAGGTCACAATCAGATGTGCAATTTAAAGGTTATGCTCCTCTTATGCTCCTCTTACTGAGGACAGGACAAGCTAGTGTCAGACCTGCTGCTTCCAGCGCTGTGTCCCTTATTCTGTAATATGCTGTAGTATCAGAGCATTTAATGCTCAAATCTGGCAGAGTGCAGCCTGTTCTGCCAGAGAAGAGTCCAGCTTATTCATGAGCAGGAGTTAACCCCACCCACCTATGACTAGCCCCGCCCACCTGCTGGTTATTTACAGGATTCTACCTATTCAAAGTAAAAGGTTGAATAAGCCGTGAGTGAGTGGGGGTAACGCCTGCTCATGAATTAAGTGTATTCTTTTCTGGCAGAACAGGCTCCAAACTGCCAGATTTGAGCATTAAATGCTCTAAAACTCCTGCATCTTACATAATAAGGGACACAGCGCTGGAAACAGCAAGTCTGACACTAGCTTGTGCTGTCCTCAGCAAGTGGGGCATAACCTATGTGACTGGTTCCCTTTAAGCACACTTTTGGTACAACTTGGCCATGCTTATTTTTCCCCCAATTTTTTTAAATGATAAAATAGTGCTAATTAACATGGAAAGTCTCACGTCTGAAATGAATAGGATATAACCTTTCCAATCCACAATTATTATAGTCAGCTGCAGATTCTGCTGTTTATTAAGAGTATGTGCACAGAGGGCGGATCTACTGTCGGTTTTGTCACAAATTTTTCTTCATTGGCTTCAGTGGGAAAAGGCAAAACCACAAGAAATATTTTTGCCTTCTCTCATTGAAGTCAATGTAGACAAATCTGCAGTAATATCCACGATAAATCCACATACAAATCTGCAACAAAATCTGCACCAGAGCCCCAGCAGATCCACCTTATTTAAGTACATCCTAACAGGGCCATCTTTTCCATTGGGCACACTAGGCAATTGCCTGGGGGCCCCAGGTGGTAAATGTATGTCCCAGGAATACAGAGCACATGCTCTGGGTTGGGGCTGCTTATTTAACTGTTTGTATGATGTTAGGATGTACAAACAGTTAAAAACCATGGTGGACCAGGAAGCCATCGGTTCCCTGCTTTGTCATTTATTCTTGTAGACTGAAGGCTGCCTACAAAATGTCAGCGAGGTGACCCGATGTAGATGTGCGTGGGGGTGGTTAAAAGCATGGCTTCATGTGGTGTCATGTGTGCCGTGGCTAGAGGTATGGCCTGATTCAATGTTATGTATTTGGGCCTACTTCCCTGCTATGCCCAGGGCCAATAATGCTGTATAGACAGCTCTGCATCCTAAATGTAGTGCGGCCAGAAGTGTTATGTATTTTGGATTGACGTTCCTTACTAGCTGTAACAATTCCTTCCCTTCTGTTCATGCTATCCACTAAAATACTGAGAAACTGCAGCTGCATCCCCCTCCATCTTGTCTCCTATTTATTGTTCAGAAAGGTATCAGCAATAAGATACAGCACATAAGTCATGTAAGTTAATGAGACATACATTTCCTATATTCTGCTGTACTAGTGGTTTATGCATCTTCGGTATCTTGTTTGCTTTTTTCTTTCTTTTTAAGAAATTGTATTGACATTTTATAAACCAGCACAATATTATCATGTCAGTGAAGATTATGCAAGAAAACGAATAAGGTAATATAACTCTTGTGTTATTGGAGATGTAAACAACATTAGGTGTAAGGTGTATTTTCGCTGCCATTGCTGTAATTTATCTCATTTTATAGTTTTTGCCAGAATATGTCTCTTCGTAACATCACTGATGGTTTCAATCCAGATTGTTTATCGAACACAGAGCCATTTAAGCCAAAAATTTGCTGCCAAAAATTCTATATGGTAGGTCAAGACCACCACATAAAAACTGTCCGTGAGGTCTATTCATCAGTAAACTTCCTACTTCCACAGAGAAGAATCAGCGCTGGACCTCTTAATCTAAAAAGTTGTTGCTTTATTGGAAGACGCGTTTCGTGCACCTGGCACTTCATCCTGTTCCAAATTGGATGGACTTTGAAGCTCCAGGGAGTGTTGGGCCTCGTATTGCACAACTCCCAAAGGTTAGTGTATTTGTTATATACTAACAATTACTATTGTGGAAACTCCATTTATTGCACTAGGGTGCGCTAGCTTTTGTCTCCCCCTTTCTATATTCTTTTGTTTAAGACCATCACATAGGCAGAGGGTCCCTAGGCTTGTGGCATCGAAACAGTTACAGTCAACATTTGGGTATAAAGTCTAGTCATCTGGTAGGAACAAATAAGCATGTCGCAACATCTTGATGAAAGTTTCCATCGTTGTTATTTGATAGCTCAAAATCATCTTGTAACAATATGAACCTCTCTCTGCTCCAGTTGTGAGGATAGACATAGATCACACGCCAATTAGAAAATAGATGTTCGTGATGAACCTGTGGTAGGGGCATTGGAAGTAGAATATGAAGTAGTGATGATCTGTTTCCGTATTACAATTTCAATGATTCCGAAGAAAATAGAAAATTTGGGAGAGGTAGGATAACCCAGCTTGTGAACAATTGTCAAAAAGAAAGAAATTTGCCAGCTTACCATTTAATATTCAGCTGAAAGAGACCAATGTTGCACATATCCCGTCCGGAGTAGACGTAGAGCCACAAGGTACTGATAAGATCGATGATACAGCAATCCAAATGGTCTCCAGATAAAATTTCAAAATCTTTATTCGGGAATAGTTAAAAAAAATAAGAAGCCAGCATCCAAAATACAGCACAGAAAAATAAGCCGCCGACGCATTTCAGATGTCAACCACCCTTAGTCATGGCAACTTTAATCAAAGATGCCATGACTAAGGGTGGTTGACACCTGAAACGCGTCGGCGGTTTATTTTTCTATGCTGTAGTTTGGATGCTGGCTTCTATTTTTTTAACTATTACTAAATAAAGCTTTTGAAATTTTATCTGGAGACCATTTGGATTGCTGTATCATCGATCTTATCAGTACATTGTGAACAATTGTACATGGTGCAGAATTCACCAGTTGTCATTGTCATTTATTACCAGTGCAAAAACTGGATAACAAAGTAGGATGACTTGTGGACTGGGTATGAGGAGGGTGATAGTACATTGGCAATAGCCAAGATGTCTGTAATTTAAGTCGAAAGTAGGATTATCTTCAGACTGGAGGGGACTAGGGTTGTGTAGGGTATCTTGAGGTGAAACTAGCAAGGTAAATTACCTGTTACTCAGAACAAGAAAACCTCTTAATCAGTAAGGTGAAACCAGAGAAAACTCCAAATGAACCCATCCTGGAGGAGAACTCTCATAGTTGATTTATGTCATTCAAGCCACTTCTGCTGCTCTATACTACTTACTCAAATTAGGAGTAGATAAACCTCCAGATGTCTGTGGATGTGCTTAGTGTTGTGGAAAATGTGGGCTGTTTTCTAATTCTAGATGCATTTGAATATACTGCAAAAATTTAAAATGTCACATCCATGGAAGGGAACAGAATTGGGAGGGAACAAAATAGGTATAAAACCAGGGGAGCATGACTATCTTCACTAAGTGAAGGAAAGTAAACCATGAAATCTCTGGAGTGTTCCAGTTGGCTAAGTCAACATGAGTATCTTGGATTACAGGTTTTTAATTGTATTTAACTTCTTAAAGACCATGCCCCGTCTTTTGGCGTCGGGCATTTCAGGTCGATCATCTGTAGCGACGTCTAAAGACATTGGAGTTTGCGGCGCTCCACTTCCCGGTGCTTTAACCCTTTGATTGCCGCAGTTCATCACCACAGCGCATTTCAAAGGGTTTCCCTGCTCTGTCGGGTCACCGGGTGTTCTGATGACCCGACAGAGCAGGGAAACCTTTTGAAATGCGCTGTGGTGATGAACTGGGTTTCCTGCTCTGTCGGGTCATCAGAACACCCGGTGACCCGACAGAGTCCGGGGAACGGCTGCACAGTCAGCCCTGGGGACCTAGAGTAGCCCATGGGCTGTCTGTATAACAAGCCAGTGATCAGTGACTGTGTGCTGTCTTGATCACTGCCTGTGTCAGATTAACACAGATTATAATGTATTAGCATATATGAATATGCTAATACATTATGAAGTGTAAAAAAAAAAAACGGAACACAGTTCTCCCTTCATGGGATTTAAAAAAAAAAAAAAAAAACAAATAAATAGTGTAAAAAAAAAAGAATGAAAAAATAAATAAAAATAAATATTTAATAAAAAATAGCTGTATATACATTACACACACAAGAAAACCCTAAACATATTAGGTATCCACACTACCATAATAACCTGTAGAATTAATCTAACAAGTTATGTGAAAAGTGTGAAATGTGAATGGTGTAAAAAAAAAATTGTAAAAATCCCCAAAAATTTTTTAAATTGAAAAATATTCTGCAATTATTTATGTGAACTTAAACTATTCCCCCATAAAGTACGACTTGTCTAGAATAAAACGAGGCCTCATACAACTTCGTCATTGAAAAAATAAAAAAGTTACAACTGTTGAAACGCAAGGAGGAAAAAACTAAAAAAAGTTCTGGTCATTAACTACTTTCCAGGCAAGTAGCCTTAGTCTGTGATATTATCTTGGTGTTAGTTGTGGGCAAATGCTTTTTGTTTTTTATAATTTGGTTAAAAAATTCTAGGGCAGCTGCAACATCGATTGTTATGTCCTTGGTTCCTAAACTTGCATCTCCTAAAGCTACTATTAAAGGAAATCTATCAATAAATATTTTAGTTAAAACAAGATACTGATACATATTCCTTTTTTCTTGGCTGTTTTTATTTTCGGATTCTAGATTTTTTATTTTTGTTTTCAGTATATGATTATAGGTACGGCCATCTTGCCTGAGATACTTTTAACAGCTTTTAGAGAGAAGCTTTACAGCAGCTTCATGCACATAGGAGCCTGTGAACAGGATCAGTCCCATTGACTTCTATAGGAGAGTTTTCTAGGCATGCTCTCTGACCTGGGAAGAAGTCACTGTGCAGGGAAGGGGAGCTGTGACCTCTCCTATTGTGACTGGTGAATCCTGTGTTATCTATACACTTTGATGTCTCCTTTCAGTGTAATCCTGCCTGTGCTGATAATGTAGAGACTGCTCAGTTTTCTCTACAGAACAGAAAGTGTCCGACCATTGTAAGGCCTAGTGGCCAAAGTGAAAATTGCAGGATTTCAGGATGTTTTCAAATATTGACAGTGTTATGGACATTTTTTAATAAATTGGCAAAAATTCTTAAAAAAATTAGTTTAACAATTTTTTGATGATACATTCCCTTTAATGGCGTTTTACCTGGGCAACTATCAAGGAACTCGGAAGATGTTGAAAGGATAACAAGACACTGGTGGTGCTGGGAATATGTGTGGTCTGTGTGGAGCTTCTTGGTATCTGGTGTACATGCCTAGCTAGTGTTCAGGTGCTGTAGAGGGAATGGGACCCAAGCAGCTAGGTTGTTACTTTTCAGAGCAGCAGCTATGAGACCAAATGGCACTACAGATCCTTTATATTCTATTTTTGAGGTGACTGGGCTGCAAGTCCTGATGAGATAGGCTATGTCTACAAAGCAATCTTAAAATGCCGTCCGAAATCCAACGGCATTTTAACCTCACTGGACCACGAAAATCCGACCAAACACCTGTGCTGTGTAGTCATAGCCATAGGTGCACAGGGCTGGATTTGGAGATTAGTTGGGGGGTTTGTTGAAAACAGGATCATCTTTACATTATAAACTGAACTGGCACCACATAGCTTTCAATGCTTTTTAGGGAATACACATGGTGGGTAATTGGGTGTTCATGTGTTAAAGGGAATGTGTCATCAAAAAATGAGTCATTAAGTCCCATTTTTATGATAAACACATTTTTAGGAATTTTTGGATTTTTTTTTGATTTTTCATATCACTTTCAATAATTTTTAATAATTCTTAAGTCCTGCAGTTTTCACTTTGGCCACTAGGCCTTGTTTTCACTGCTTTAACAGCAGTCAGAGAGATGCTTTACAATAGCTTCATGCACATAGTAGACTTAAGACTGACTCAGTCCCATTGACTTCTATAGGAAAATTTTCTAGGCATGCTCTGTGACCTGGGAAGAAATCACTGTGCAGGGAGGTGAAAGGGTGAACTGTGACATCTCCTCTTGTGATTGGTGGATCTTGTGTTATCTATTCACACTGGTGTCTCCTTTCAGTTTGACCCTCTTTGTGCTGATAATGAACAGCCAACTGAAAATCTTTCTCTACAGAACAGGAAGTATCAGACGATTATTAGGCTTAGTGGCCAAAGTGAAAACTGCAAGACTTAAGAATTATTAAAAAATATTGAAAGGGATATGAAAAATTAAAAAAAAAAATAACCAAAAATTCTTTAAAAATGTGTTTAACATAAAAATATGAGCTAAACAATAAGTCATTTTTGATGACACAATCCCTGTAAAGATGCATTTAATACAGTTGAATACAGTGAGTGAAATACTAGGGATATGTGGATGATTACTGTTCTCAGCTTCTGTAAGGACTGTCCATGATGTTACTGTGATCTTCTCTGTGCCGTTATCAGAGATGTTTCTGAGAAATAATTCCTTACTTTTTTCCATCTCCCTCTCCCGTAGGATTCTTTTCCTTACTTAGGGTCAAGACTGATGATGTACAACCTCTTACTAATGTTTGCGAATGGGCCATTAAAGGTATCTGAAAAATCCTGTTACCCTGAGAATGAATGCGGGATGTTTAGATTACATGTAGAGCCGCATATGTGACATAGCTTCTGTAGTAGTAAAAAAAAAGTCTTCACTGGGTGCAACAGAGGTTTCATTAACCCAGTATCTGAGTGTAAAGAGACACTAAACCTACGGTCTATCTTATTCTCATTTACCGTGCAATGTAATCAATTGATCCCTCTTATTAGCAATTTCAGGCTGGAGAGAGGCTAATTGTGGTGCCTGTTATTGAGATACTGTGAGCAAGGCATTCACAGCCGCACAGAAGAAAAATCAAGCTCCGATTTCTATAAAGAAGATATAAGGTTCAGTTTGCCAGCATTCCCCATAATGCTTTGGGCCCTTGGAACATTCCCCAAATTGTCAGTCCAACCCTGTGTGTGAATGAGGTTAGCAGATAGGGATAAATGCACACTATAGACGTACCCTCTGGTATACGAATAGCAGTAGATGAATGTAGTCACCATTAGTTGATAGCGGGATGCAAGGGTGTGCGGCCAAACTTGGGAGAGTGCCGGTGATTGACTAGTTGCAGATCATGACGGGTCCGAGCGATGAAACGCCAGCACCCGTGGAGGAAGAATCCAATTCTTTATGAAATTACAGCATGTGAGGGATAAAACAGCTGATGCGTTTCGGAGTAAACGACTTCCTTAGTCGTAGCTGAATAACGTGATTAAAACGCCAATCAGATCATCATGAAAGAGGGTGGATAGATGTTTGAAGAGACACAGTGTGCAATGGGAGACATAGTTATTGTCTGTAGGGTAAGACTTTATATGTAGCACAGAGAGCCAATAAAATAACAACTGTATAAATATGATTACAGGTATTGCAATCTACTTAGGAGCTTTTATTGAGCACAGAGCAGAACATTATTATGTCAGACAATGAAAGTGTATGTGGCAATAAACAAAGCAAATGTAGTCACAAGTTGACTTTGTTTACTCTTTTCTCGGCTATGAATGCGACCTAGTTACACCATGGTATATACCTGGCTAACTGTCAGCCGAAAAAGGATACGTTGTTAGTGTGAACCTACCCTTATATAGCTAGTTATACTTTTATACTATATAGCAGGAAACCCTAGGGTTCATTAATAGGTTTTTGAGCTTGTTCACACGGCGTTTTTTAGATCCGATTTTGCATCCATGTTGGATCCGAAAATGCCCCAAAACGCCCGCGCGATTGGATCCCAAACACGCCAGGCAGTTTGGATGCGTGTTGGATGCAGCAGAAACGCAGCCTATAGTTTTAAATAGGACGCCTGCTGTGTCTTTCAGATCAAATATTGGCATGTCCAAAAAGCCCGAAATTTGGGGCCCACTTTATCGCTCATAGAACCCCCGAAACTTTGTTTTACACGGAAAGGGCGGTTTTTGGAAAAACCACTCCCTCATTGTTTAGTTTGCGGGTTTGGGTGCATCCAGACAGACAAAATACACATTTAAGAATGTAGGTTCACACAGACCCAACAATCCGTGTGAACATAACCTTTATAAACTTTACACCCAGTTTAGTACTTGGACAAGGTGATTACAGAAAACAAAGCTGGCCCTAAAAGTAAATAAGTCCTCTGGTTGTCGGCCATAATTCTTACCTCTCTGTTACCAAACCCAATTTTTTTTTTTTTTAACTTCTTAAGACCCTTACATTGAACCTGAAAAAAGGCGGCAATAAACCAAGAAATCTCCCCAAACCGGTTGTAGCTTTTAAGGAAACCCTGTTTTTAGAAAAGCACCCCCTTTCCCCACTGCTGTCACCAAAAGACGACCAGTACAAAAAGTTGTCCCTATTGTTGAGAAAAACTTTAAAAAAAGTTCTATTTTCGTTTTGAACCTCGAACTTTTGTGATTTTCGTTCGGGGGTTCTATTCAACGTAAACCCTTCGAACTCCTTTAAAAGTCTATGTGAGAAATGTTCGGGTTCTTTTTTTTATCCCTAAAAAAGGGGAGGAAAAAGGGGAAATTTACCTTTCCATAACATAAACGGAAAAGGGTTTAAACCTTAGTGAAAAAAATTTTTGACTTTTAAGGGGTTGATAGAAAAAAACGGAGGCTAAAATACTTTTTTTTCCCTTTTCATGGCAAAATGAAAAGATGGGGGAACCGTTGCAAGCAGAGGCGTAGCTATAGGGGGTTTCAGGGGTTAGCAGCTGCTTGGGGCCCCACCCTGGGGGGACCCAAAACCCCCTTTAGACACATGGGAATTTGGAGACGGTGTGTTAAAAATTTTACGGAACCCCGAAAACTGCAAAAACAGAACTTTGGGCACCGAGTATGATTTAGCCAAATTTCCAAATCTTTCGCATAATATTATCCATGTATAGGGAGAGTTAGGGGTAATTTGAACCTGCAAATTTCGCCAAATAACAGCTTCTGGGTGGGGGATAAAATGCAGCCACCAATCCAAACCCCCTTAACTTTGCGGGTTTTTGGAAAGGGGAAAAATTTCTATCAAAATAAGGGGCAGTTTGTACAATACAGAAGTGAGCGGGAAAAATGGCGTTCACAAGGAAATACGGGGTAAAATTATATATATAAGATGGTTAGGTATTTTACAGCCTTGAGACCCCTACACCTCAGAAAAGGGATTTTTTTTGACACTTTTTTTGTGCTCTGCAGCGGGTTTGGGAGGGCCCCAAAAAGTGAAAGACGGGGTGTTTGGGAAAGGCCCCCAAAAAGGGGTGCAGAAACCCCGCGGGAAAAATGAAACAAAAAATGGGGTTTGGGAATTTTAAACAAGAACTTTACTGGGAAACGAACAGTAAAAATTTCGGTTCGAATTCAAAAAATTAAAGGGAAGTTCTCTAGAATTTAAAAGGGGTTGTTGCTACAATGTTTGGTTTTTTTAATTTTAAAGATTTTTTAAAAAAAAAAGAAACCTTTGCAATATATGTTCATTACAAAGGGCCCTACTGTTTTTGGAGCTACCCCCTGTTTTTTTTACTACATCAGCTTCCCCAGATTTTATGAAAGCCGCCCCTTTTTGTCCTTATTTACTGGCTGTCAGGTCTGAAGGGCTCATCCCCTTTAAATAACAGGTCGGACAGAGAGCCCCTCCCGCACAGAATGCTTCTGTAGTAGAGGGGGGGGGGTAAAGGGGGGACTCTGGCGTCCCGTGTCCATGGGTGCTTGGGTTAACCCTGTGTGTCCCGCTTCCCCCTGCCCCTTTACACAGTAGATGTGACAGCATGACCCTTTTCTGTTTCTATAATCATGATATGTCTTTTGGAAAATGTGGACTATACTAAAATTATAAAAGATTCCCGGGGGGGTTTAATACTTTAATGTTCTCCTGTTTTAGGGACACATCCTGAGTAAGTTAAAACTTGGGCCCCTTGGGTTTTTGCTTTAATGTGGAGACTTTTTAACTAAGCAGGGGGGTATTTAAACAAAAATGCATCCCCTCTCTTTTTTTTGCCAAACCCCAAACTTCTTTTTCCCCCTCTACACTCCTAGATCAGCCCTCCCCGCAAAAAGGGCCTGGCAGGCACACACAGGGTTTTTGGGCCTTTAGAGCAAAAACCCCCCCCCCCCTGTTTAAAAAGTTTTCGTAGCTGGCCCGTGTGCTGAAAGGGAGGGGGGAGGGGAGATCAGAACAGACCCGACCCAAAAAACCCCCCCCTTCCCAGGGGTTTTAACTACAGGGACAGGTGAAAGGCTGAAAGTAAAAGTTTAAAAGGAGGAAAAATCCTTTAATATCTAGAACAGTTCGGATCAACACCCATTTTTTCCCTTAGTGCGGCTCTGCCTCTCGGCCATTTAAAACAAATTTAACCCGGAAAGAATTTATTTTGGGGAAAAGAACCCCATGTTCACACAAGAATTCTAAAACCAGTGGGGCCCCCATTTGGTAGGGCCCGTGACCAAAAAAACTGGTTTCCCAAAAGTTTTACACCACATTTATTTTTTTTTTCTTTGTTTTTCTTTTAGTTTTTAGAAACCTTTTTTTCCCGTCTGACTAAAGAGGTTTTGGCTTTTCAAAAAGGAAATTGGGGGCCCTTTCGTTTAAAAGGGGCGTACTGCTTTAAAGTGCGACACCATGTGCCAAAAACGTTAGGTATAAACAACGGCGACAAAAGTTGTTGTTAAAATTAGACGGGAAAGGGTTTTCGCCTTGCCCCCAAATTTTTCAGCGATTGTACATTTAGCGCTTTTACACTGTTGTCTGAGGTTTTCAGTATTGGCTGTAAATTTATAAATCTGCCCCCGTAAAATTTTAAAAACATGCCCAGAAAATGTTTCGACCACATGAGGGCCCAAAATTTTTTTCCCGTTAAATTTTTTCCCCCATTTGTAGGGTTTTTTGCACTTTTAAAAATTCCCAAAAACCCCTAAAAAACCCCCCCATTTAAAACCAAGTCTTTAACCCCCAAAAAAAAATTTGGCCCCCCCGGAACAGGGGCCCAAAAAATATATCTAACAAAACACAAGACTTCCTGCTGCTTTGTCTTCACCTTTCGCCAAGCTGTGCCTCATAAGGATCCAATGTAGAAGAGGAAACCTCATGGCTCAAGTCTCTGAATGACTGAATTGCCCCCATCCCCAAAACCGCTTCAAGGGGCTAAAATTGGGCTTCCCCAAAAAATTCCCACCAGTAACACGTTGGATTCGTCACATTGAGGGAATTTACATATAAATCTCTAATAAACTTTATTCTCATCAGCAAATAAACAAAGAAAAATTCCTTTTTTTATTAACTTGATTTTAAAAAAAATTTTGTCCCCAAAATGAAAAGAAAACTGGCGCTTCCCCCCTTATTTATTCTTGCCTGATTTCCCCGATCTTTTCCCGCTCTGGTTTAGGGGTTTAGACTTGGGAAAAGTTCCCCCCACTTTTCCAGTAAAGTGCCCGGAAATCGTTATGTAAAAACATATTTCAGGACCATGTGACATTCACAAACAGAAGGGAAGCTCTCGTCAGATCGGCAGCATCATCCCGAACCCACAGCCGTTTCATGTGAGATTTTTGGGGCGCGCTGTTCTAAAAATACACTCTGGAGAAATAAAGCTTCATTAATGGCAACTGCAGAAATAGAGCGGACTCCTCCCTAGTCAAAAGGGGTGCCCAAATTTTATAACAAATGGTGGTGTCTTTTAAGAAGGGGAACTTTGTGGGTAAAAAAAAGGAAAAATTCTTTATACCCGTTTTTAAATACAGCCTGGGAATTTTCTATATGAAAACAAAGGGCCTTTGTTCACCCCCGGGTTTTTTGGGCTGAAAGGGGGCCCTAAATGCGCGCCGAAATTTTTGGGGGCAGAAAAGGCTCCCAAAACCGTCCCGGGCATTACGGTTTAAACCCACTTTATTTGGTTTGGGAAAAAGTTTGGGAAACCGTTTGCTCCCCCCGCTCCTTTCCGGGCCCCGGGGGGAGAAAGTGACATGCACATTATTTACGGCGCCCTACCACCGTGAATAATTTTAAAAGTCTATGGGGCCCGGGGGGGCAACTCCCCCGGGCCCGCCCCCGCCCCCGCCCGCCCCTTATTCAAGCCGTAACTGCGGGCGAAATCCGTTTTCCCGCAAATTTCGGCTTGAATAAAAAACCAGTGTGAACAATGCCAAAAAGTAACAGAGGGTGTAATTTGGGGGCCTAGCCCTAAGGGTTTTCAAAGAGCTAAAATGGCCCTCAAAAATACAATGGCCCCCCAAGATTTCAATATTTTCAACATACAATGGCCTTTCCTTTGACATCAGGGGCGTAGCTACAGGGGTGCGGCCATAGGGATCACTACCAGGTCCTGGTGTCTTAGGGGCCCCAAAGGCCCCTCTATTGCTAAAGGAAATACCAGTTTTATAAATCGGCACATGGTAGGTGGGGGCCCTTTTAGGTTTTTGGGCCGGGGCCCCCCGGAGATTTTAACCTCTTTTGACATTGTTTTTTGAGTTGGTTTCAAGATTCAATGCCTAACACTGGTCCACCCAATTATCAAAACATTTTGCTCGAAATCACTTATTAGTGCAGTGCAGCTGCAATTGGCGCTTAGCCCTCGCTAAAAGTACAGTGCGGTACACATTCCTGTACGCTCTTACATTTATTAGGAGGTGCATGCAATGTTGTCGGTCTATAGTGCCTCTCTACATACAGTGGGTACTAATTTCCGTACTGCTTTTACATGTATTTTTAGGGCATGCAGTGTTTGGGCATCTAGTACACCTCCCCTACAAACGTCGGCACATATCCTATACTCTCTCACATGTATTATTGCAGTGCGTGCAGTTTTTGGGGAAGTCATAGCGCCCCTCTACAGAACAATGGGTACTAAAAAGTCCTGCACTGCTCTTACATGTTTTAGTAGGTACATGCATTGATTCGGTCATACCCCCCCTATGTCAGTGCGATACTACATTCCCCTATACTGTTTTTTACATGTATTAGTGCATATATGCAGTATTGTGACATCTGTATTAGTGCAGTACAGGCTGCAATTGGCGGTCTATAGCGCCTCCAACAATCAGTGCGTACTACATTCCTTACTGCTTTTTACATGTATTAGTGAGGTGCATCATGATTTCGGCTATAGCGCCTCTCAAGTACGTGGGTACACATGTCCTGTACTGTCTTACATGTATTAGTAGGGGCATGCAGTGATTGCATCTAAACACCTCCTACAGAACATGCGGCACTATATGTCCTAACGCTCTCACTTTTATTAGGGCAGTGGGCAGTTTTTGGGAAGTCTAAGCGCCCTCACAGTACAGTTTTGGTACACATTCCTGCACTGCCTTACATGTTTTAGTGGGGGAACAGCATTGATTGGCGGCATACCCCCTCTCACAGTACATGCGATAAAAACATTTCCGTACATCTTAAAGGGGTTTTGCCGGGACACCCTTATCTGCTAAAAGAAAATATAAACAAGCCATGGAGCTGAGAGAGAGAGAGAACAGACACCCAGAGCACAAGCTGCAAAAGGGGATCGTGTGAAATGTTACCGAAATAATCAACTACAACTAGTGGATCTGTATACAAAAGAAAACACCTTTTCTCCACACAGCTTGAAAGCTTTTTTAAATTCTCTGTCATCAGATAAAGCAGGATCTACTCAATAATCACTTTACAACTATTGATCTGTATACAAAAAACAACATATTTCTCCCCAGGGGCCCTTGAAAGCTTTTTCATGTTCTCTGCATCAAAACAGGATCTACCAATAATCACACACAACTAGGGGATTTTTTTATACAAAAAAAAACATATTTCACCCGTGCCTTGAAAGCTTTTTTGCAGCTCAGTCTCATCAGATAAGAACTTTCTTTTGCGAAACCCCGCCAGAGCTCAGGTCAGGTCGTATCAATTAAAAGCTTTTAAGAAACTAAGGGGCAGGTAAGGAAACTGTACTCTCTCAGGCTGAAATTTTTTTTGTAATCACAAAATATTTAGAAAAGGTTTTAAATCCCTTTTTTGGGAGGATCCCACGTCACATTACATCGGGCAAAACCCCCTTTAAATATGCCAGGAAGCGCTCCTTTGGGGGCACCCGGGTGAGGGCCCCCATTTTTTCTTTTCTTCTGGAACACTGGGGCGGGGTTTTAGAAAATAGGTTTTATTTTTTAGACATTTTAAACTTAGACTAACATCTTAAAATGCGCCAAATTTATCATAAAGAGAAAAGCCCCAGATTTTATTTAACAGGGGACACAAGGATTTACAATACAACCTTCGGGGAGATGTCACGGGTCGCTTTTCTTTTTATTACCCTTTTTCAAACTAATAAGGGTTTTAGAAATGCAACCATCAGCCTTGGGACAAGTGAATACCAGTGTATTATGTCCTTGTATTATGATGCTATGTCTACTATCTATGTGCAGTGACGTCACTGTGGGACACAGCCATCATTCCATACCTCCCAACTGTCCAGATTTGGGCGGACAATCCCCATTTGGATTTCCCGTCCCTCCGCCAAGGAAAACCGGGATTTATCCCGAATTTTGGGTGCGCCCGGGACCAGGGGCCCTTTCCCTGAATCCCCGGGACTCCGTGTGCATTCACTGTTTGGGACCCCCTATCCGAGAAATGCAATGGAGCTCGTGTAGCCGAAAAAAATGGGGGAAAAGTGCCCGGGGCCAGCTGGTGGGCAGAGGGGGAACCCGGGCAGGGGGAAAAAATGACCATCTTTGAAAATCTATCATCACCCCCCGATGACCCGGTTTCCAGAGGAGCCGGAGGTCAGAACAAAAAACCATGGCAATTTTTGGGACCAAAACCCTTTTGGGACCGAAAGGCAGAACAGACCCGCGGGGGTAGACAAGGACCTTTTTTAGGGGACAGGGGTTCAGGCCAACAAAAAACCCCCTAACACTTGAGCAGGGTGGGGCCCCCAATTAACGAGAACAATTTAAAAAGACTTTTGGCCCCAGGGTATCCCGCTGTTCGAAGGAATGTCCCCATCAAGGATTCAGCCGCATGGGGGGACGGACGAGGGTTTTTCCCCGGGGGTAGATTTTTAAGATCCACGGAGCCACGTGAGGACCGTTCAGGAGGGTTATGTGCTAGAGGTGGGTCAAGGCCCACGTGTCCAGGATCAGAGAGAGCGTCCCCCAGACGTTCTTTCGCTGGGCCAAATTTTAAGGAGGAAGTTAAAGCGGGGGAAGAAGAGCGACCAAACCGGCGCCAGGGTTCATCGCTGAGCAGATTTGGGGATACATGAGATTTTGTGATCGGGGAAGATCTCAATTGGGTGGTTTACCCCCCCCCAGCAAGTGTGCCATACTTCTAGGGGTAACTTTATGGGCCCTAGTTCACGATCACCGTAGTGTAATTTTTTCGGCAGGAGTGAAAGGGCTTGAAAGAAAACCCCAATACGCAATCTCCCAGAGGAAACTTTTTTAAGAAGAACGCGCCGGGCACCTACTGAGGAGCATCCACTTCTAGGGCAAATGGACCTGAGGGTCCGGGGGAGACAGAAAGAAGCTAATAAATGCTGCTTTTTTGACATTAAAGGCTTCTTTGGGGTTCGGGAGGCCAGGTTTGGGGGGTTACATTTTTCTTTGTGGGCTAAAATGGGACCACCACAGGAGAATTGCGGGGCGAAAATGCCGGGAATAGTTTTGCGAACCCCAAAAAAAACCCGGGTGGGGCGGGGACCCACCGTCGGGCCACGCAGGACCGCTGAAAGCTTGGGGGGATCCAACTGGAACCCTTTATCCAAAAGATGTACCAAAAATGCGACGGGGGCTTTTAAAACGCATTTTTCCATTTGCATAAAGCTGGTGGGCGAGACGTCTGAGCACCTGGCGGACGGGTATCGGTGATCTCTAATCTGAGAGAAGATTAAAAAGCTCCAGATAACGAAACGTAGAGAAGGGCGCGAAATCTCATTACCAATTCCGGAACACAGCCGGAGCTTTCAGAGACCGAATTTGCAGACGAAATATTCGAAGTGGCCATCACGGGAAATTTAAAACGTCTTCCATTCTTTGCCTTTCCCATACGAATCAATTTTTTTAAACCCGTGTAAATCCCCAAATTGGAAAAAATTTTGCGCCACGTAGGCGTCAAACGCTCCGAATCAAGGCAGGGGGTATCAATTTTTTATTGATTTTAAATTTAGTCCACAAAAACATACAGGGCCGGAAGTTCCATCTTTCTTTACAAAGAAGAATCCGGCCCCCGCAGGCGAAGAGGGGCTTGTGTATAAAGCCTTTACGGAATTCTCCTGAATAATTTCCCACATCGGCCTTTGGTTTCCCAAAAGAAAGAGGGGAAGATCTGCCCGGGGAGGAGTAGTACCGGGTTGCAGTTCAAAAGGCAGTCGAAAGGCCGGTGCGGGAGGAAGAGTTTTTGGGGGCCCGTCCCCTTTCGAAAAGACGTCGGGGTAGCCCCCGGTAAGGATTGGGAACCCGGGGAGGCTTCAAGGCTTTACAGAGGGGAAAAAAAGCAGGGCGGGTAAAAGAAGGGGAGCGCAGTGGGACCGGACCCCCAACACAAATTTTGCCTTTTCCAGTCCAGGGTCGAGATGCTCTTTCAACCAAGGGAAGGGCCCCGGGATTTCAAAGAGGAGCGAGGGAGAACGAAAGTTTCAGATCTCTTTGGTAAGCCCTATCTCAAGGTGAGGGCGTAAATGCAGAACCGAATAGCATCCTTGAGCATTCGCACTGACAGAGGAACGGACATGGTTTTTTCAGAGGGGGCTCGGGAGAGAAACTGGATACCACGCGTGGTGATAAAATTTTCCCCGGACCCCGAATCAAGGGAAGGGGTGGCTTGGGGAAAGGGGCTGTCCGGCAAATTCCACAGAGTCGGGAAGGTCAACGGGAGAGGCCGCACGACACTTGGGGGCTCTCTCGACCGCAGGGTTTTTATCCCCAGGAAAACCCTTGGCGGGGGAAGTGGAGGTCGTTGAAAAAAGGGAGCCAGGTGAGAAAACTGGGGTCGGTGACCTCCCGTTTGGAGGGAGAGCTCTTTTTCTCTCTCACAAACCCTAGTCGATTCGGGTGGGCCAACAGAATCATTTTTTTCCAGAGTGGAAGCAGGTCCCGACCACGAGCTCGTCCTTAATGCCCCAGAAGCCTTTTCCAAAAGGGGCGCCACCCAAAACCTCATTGTTCCATCCAGTTTTCAGAGCTAGGGCGAACTTTCACGGATACGACCCACAGTAAGTCGCCCTGACGAGACGGAGCAAGCTTGTCAGCGGAGGGGGGCGGCCAGGTTCCCGAAGACGGGGGGGCGGAACCCCTGGAGGAAAGGGTTTGTAAATTTTGCTGTCAAAGGGTCCCTGGGGCCCAAGCGGATGACCCAGGGCCGACTTCACCCTTAAAGGGTAATTTTGAAAGGGCCACCGCAAGCGATGATAGAAGCCCCGCCATGGACGGAGAAAAAGAGCCCCCGGTATTCACCCAACCCCCGCAAGCGGGAGGACTTGCCGGCGTGAGGGTACCATTCCCCTACCCCCGACATGACTTGCTTGCGTGGGGGAAAAAAATTTTTTGGGCAAATTTCCCCTAAAGGAAGAAGGGGCCCCCGGGGGTCAAAAAAAGGCCCCCACCGGTGGAAAAAAAATTTTGGGGACCCCAACGGAAATTTTTTTTTAACGCCGGGAAACCACAGGTCCAAAATTTCAAGGGGGAAGGGGCCGCACGCCTTGGGGGCCCTTGACCGGAGGGGGGCCTCCCAACCTTGGCAGGAATATTTTTGAAAACGGGACCGGTGGGGGGTTGTGGTTTTGGGACGGTTTTTTCTCTCTCAAAAATTTTTGGGGGGGAAAAATAAAATTTGTAAAGGGGGGAAAAAACCCCCAAATTCCTTAATGGGGCCAAACCTTTAGAAGGGGCCCCAAAACCAAAATTTTGGGTTTTTTTAGCGGGGGGGCTTTTTTGGCTTGAAATTTAAGAAAAATAAGTCCCCAACAAAAGGGGGCTTTTTTTTGGCAAAAGGGGGGGCCGGGAAAAAGCGGGGGGGAAACCCCCCAAAAGGGTTTTTTTCGGGGGAAAAAGGTCCCGGGGAAGGCCAAAAAGGGGCCCCTTCACCCTTAAAAGGGGTTTTTATGGGAACCCCTTTTTTTTGAGGGGGGAAAAAAGCCCTAAAAAATACCCCCCCCGGGGGGGAGGATTTCCTTTTTTGGGAAAATTCCCCCCCTAAATCCTTTTGCAGGGGGGAAATTTTGGGGGGAAAAAAGTAACTAAAAGGTTTTTGGGGCCCCGGGGGGGGGGGGGCAAGGTTCGGTAAGAACCCCCCTTTTGGGGCCCCGGGAAACCAAAAGGGGGGTTTTTTAGGGGAAAAGGGGTAAACAAAAAACCCGAATCCCCTCTCCCCCTTAAAACCCCAAAAACCCGGGGAAAAAAAAAGGGGGGGGTACCTTTAATGGAAAACAGGGTTTTTTGCCAAAAAAGGGAAACCCAAAAAAAAATGTTAAAAATAAAGGGGGTTTCCCCCCTTTTTTTAACCGAGGGGGAAAAAATAAAATTTAATAAAAGGGGGCCAATTTTTAAAAATTTTTTTCCGGGAAATTTAAAGAAACCCCAAAAGCCCCCAAAACCCCCCCGGGAAGCCTATGACCTTTTTAAAAAAAGGGGGGGGCCCCCACCCTTTTTTTTTTTTTTAAAAGAAAAAATTTTTTTAAATTTATAAATTTTTTTTTTTCAAACCCAAAAAATTTTTTAAAAAGGGTTTTTTTTTAACTCCCCCCCCTGGGGGAAAACCCTAAAAAAAAAATTTTTTTAAAGTTTTTCCCAAAATTTTTTAAAAATAAAAAAAAAAACCCGGGGTTTTTTTTTTTTTTCCCCCCCTTTTTAAAAAAAAATTTTAAAAAAAAAAAAACCCCCCAAAAGGGAAAAAATTTTTTTTAAAAAAACCCCCCCGGAAAAAATTTTCGGGAAAAAGGGAAAAAAAACCAAAACCCCCCTTTTTTTTTAAAAATTTTTTTTCCCAAAAATTTTTTTCAGGCCAAAAGAAACGGAAAATTTTTTTCCCCAAAAAAAAAAAAAGGGGCCCTTTTTTTGTTTTTTTTTTCCCTTTTCCCTTTTTTTTGGGGGGTTTAGGGAAAAATTGACCCATTTATTGCTTTGGGCCCATCCAGGTAGGATGGTGTTTTAAAAACCTTGTTTGATAAAAAAAAAATTTTGAAAAAAAAAAAAACAAAATTTTTAAAAAAATTTTTTTTTTTAACCGTTTTTGTTTAAAATAATCTATTTTCCCGGGGGTTTTAATAACCCAATAAAATTTTTTTCCCCCCTGAAAAAGGTTGGCTTCATACCGGGGGGGAGGGAAAAAACCGGGCACCACCCCCAAAATTTTTTTTTTCCCCCCAAAGGTTTTTAAAAGCTTTTTCCCCCTTTTCCCCCCCGGGTTTGAAAAAATAACCTTTAAACCTGTTTTAAGGGGGGGAAAAAACCCCTTTTTCCCCCCCTTAATAAATTTTACGGGGGGGAAAGAAGGGGGGGTAGGGAAAGTAGGGTCAAAATTTTTTGTTTTTATTTGAAAAAAAAAAAGGGGGGAAAACAATATTGACCCCAAAAAAAAAAAAAATTTTTCCCAACGGGTGAAAGTTTATTAATTTGATTTATGCAAAATTAAAATTTTTTTGACCTTTACCTTATTCCCCCATATAAAACCATGTCGGTTTTGGGGGTTTTTTTTTTTTTAATGGGCATTTTTCCCCCCGGGAATTTTTTGGGGGGGGTTTATTTTGCCCTTTTAGGGGATTGGGCTTGGGGGGCGGTATTTATATTTTGGGTTTTTTTTTAAAATATTTTCTTTTATTTTTTTTTTTCCCCCGGGGGAAAAATTTTGATTTTGAAAAGGGACATTTGATTTTAGCTTTTTTGAAACAGTTGGGAAATTTCCCCGATGCTTTTAATGTGGTCCGACAACAAATGGGTTCCCCCCCTTGCTTAAGATTTGGGGGGTTTGGAAAAACCCCGCCCCCTTTTTTAAAAAAAAACCATTTGAAAGGGGCCCACGTTAGGGTCGGCCCGCGGGGGGCTTAAAAATTTTTTGGGACTTTAAAGGGGGGGGCGTTTGGGGGGTACAGGGTAAGTTGGGAGTATTTTTTTCCTTTGGTTTTACTCCTTTCTAAAAAAGGGGGGTTTTTTTTTTTCTCTTTTCCTTTATCCCTGAAATCCCCACAATTTTTTAAGCCCATGGGGGCTTGTCTTTTAAAAAATTTTTACAAAAACAAAAAAGGCACATAAAAACCCAAAAAAAATTATTTAAATTTTTGGGGGGTTTGGGTTTTTTTTCAAAAATTTTAAAAGTTTTTTCACCCTTTTCCCGTACCCGGAAAATTTTTTTTCCCCCTTTAAAAAAATTTTTGCTCCCCTTTTTTCAACCCCTTTGTAATTTTTACTTTCCACCCAAATTTTACTCTCCTTTTTCCCCCTTCTTTTCCCTTTGTTGCCCCCCCAAAAAAAAGGGCCCCCATTTCTTTTTTGGGGTTTTTTTTTGGGGGGAAATTAAAAACATAAAAAGGGCCAGAAAACTTTAAACTTCCCCCCCATGAAAACCCCCTCCTTTCCCCCCTTTTTCTATACCCCTCCACCGAATTTTTGGGGGGTTTTTTTTCCCCCCCCCCCCCGCTAACCCCCCTTTCGGGACTTTCCCGGGGCCCGGAACCCCCCGTGTAAACCCAAAAACCATCCCAAAAACACGGGGCCCCCCCCCCCGGACCTCCCCCCAAAAAATTTTTTTTTCCCCCAAACCCCCGCGGCGAAAAAGGGAATTTCCCGGCCCCCGGGACAGGGGTTTTACGACAAAACCCCCCCCCTCGTGAAAAAATTTTTTTGGGTTCCCCAAAAAAAACCCCTTTTTCCCCCCCCCCGGGGTTTTCCCCCCCCCAAAAATAAAAAAACAACCTTAAAAAAAAAACCCCCAAAAAAAAACCCCTAAACCCCCCGAAAAAAAATTTTAAACCCTTTTAAAAATTAAAAATTTTAAACCTTTCCCTTTGGTTTTCCATTTCAAATAAAGGCCAAAAGGGAAAAAAACCCTAAAAAAATTTTACCCCAACAAATCCCCGGGGGAAACCCAATAGAAAAAAAGAAAAAAACTTTGGTTTTTTGGGGGGGTTGGGAATTACAGTTTGGGCCAAAAACCCATTCTTTTCCTAGGGGAAAATTTAACCAACAAATCCCCGGGTTTAAAATAAAACTAAAAGGGGAAAAGCGTTTTTTCCCAACCCGGGGTTGGGGTATAAAAAAAATGGGGGGGGGCCCAACCTTTTTTTAATCCATAAAGTGGGCCCCCTTTCTCCCAAACCGGGGGCCTGAAATTTCAAAAAAATTTCAGATATGTACTATGAACTACTGTAACTCCTTAAAACTATTCTCTTGACCCTCCCCGTCCCTCTCTGGAATGCATTTTCTATCTCAAACAAACTTCCCTACATTCACGACCTCTTCGTATCATGCAACCTGTCCTTCCTGTGTCTGATGGAAACTTGGCCAACGCCTTCTGGTGCGGCCTTCCCTGCTGCACTCTTTCTTGGCGGCCTTCACTCGCACTCCACCCCCCCAGCAACAAATACAGTGAAAGTGTTGGCCTTTTCCTGTTGAATTTCTGTATTCTTGGCCTGAGTCCACCTCTCCCTTCCCTCCGTCCTTTCTTGTAAGCTCTGTCCACATCTACTCTCCCACCAACCTCCAAATGACCTTCCTTTACTGACCTCCATGTAACCTTCCTCTACTGACTTCCAAGCGACCTTCCTCTACTGACCTCCAAGCGACCTTCCTCTACTGACCTCCAAGCGACCTTCCTCTACTGACCTCCAAGCGACCTTCCTCTACTGATCTCCAGGCCATGCCACTACATTTTTCGAACCCTACTCTTTTTATATCTCAACAAATCTACTTACATATTCTTCCCCTTTTCGTCAACTGTCCATCCTGTCCAGAAATTAGTACACTCTAGCAGGATCCTTTCAAGTCTTGATACTCACTCTCACTCTCTACCACTCTATCATTACTTCATGACACAGCCACAATCTTCTCTCCCTGAAATGTGGAGGTCTGAATAGGCACCAAGAGAGGTAAAAATAGCATAGGTTCCCACCTTTATTGAGGTCACCTTGTCAATTGACAGCTTTGATCAAAATGTACAATAAGAACCTCAAATTTTCATGTATCTAAAGTAGCAGAAATGATTTTCCAACAGTTTCTCCGTTTCTTTTGACTGTTTGTTAGCGCTAGTAGTGCGCTGCTGATATTGGATTATGTTTGCATTTTGCTGCCACACCAGCGTGCACCTATGCTCAGTTTAAAAAAAAAAAAACTTTTTGGATGTGCAGACCAAACATTGTTTTTTTTTAGACAGTCACAATAATTTCAGCTCTTGACTCTGTCGCCCCTTTCATGCCCACAATGAATCAGTAGGCACCTTGGTACTGCATTCTGCCAAAAAAACTGAGGTGAGCTTCCAGAATTGCAGAGTGGCACTGGAAGAAAACCCACTCAGCAGGAAACTATACTAAATACAAACACTCCTCAACTCTGTGGTAATCCAGCAACCTTGGTATCCATCAAAAAAAGACTTCCTTTATTGAAAAAACATGCTAAAACATAGAATCAAATACAGGCAACATAGAAACGTTGACGCGTTTCAAGCTCACTGCTCTTACTCATCACATGCAGACATTGATAACATACTGGTACCCTTATAAGCCTTAGCTATGCGCTATTGTAATACCAGCAATCACCCCCCTCCATGAACAGTAAGCAGTGTGAGTTGTTGTTTAATCAGTATTTTTGCATTGTGCAGTCTCCCCTCTATGGTATTGTGGCTTTTCTGCATACGGGTGGGAACTGGTTCTTATCCAATGTGCAGTTTTTTATTAGGCAGATGCCCCCCTAGTGGATGGGTGTGTGAGCAATTGTTCATTAGTTATCTGTACCTGGTACTCACATGTACCAGTGGGGCTTTTATTGCCTTCTATTGGGTTTAGTTTATTGTCCAGCCATTGAGCTGTAACTATGGCCTTGTGTTCCTGTTTTTCTGGTAAAAAAAAACTGCATATTGAATAAGTACCCGTTCACAGCAGTATGCAGAAAAGCCACAATACAATGCAGGGAAGATTGCACAAATGCAAAAATACTGGTGAACGACAACTCACACGCCTACTATCCATAAGGGGAGTAACATGCTGGCTATATGTACTTTTGCTAAAGCCAGTCAGACAACACACCTGTGCAGCACGGTATCCAATGGTCGCGCCTCCGCAGAACATAGCATCCAGTGCAGGACTACAGGAAACAAGTCCAACACGCCCGCCCATGATGCGAAGTCATGGTGAGTTTGCAACAATATGCATGTCTCTTCAGCAGTCCCAGCGAGAGTAGCTTAAAAAGTGCCCCTGCCTGTCACAAACACAACACTGAGAGCATTAGCACTGGCGCAATCCCAGTATATCACCCATTCAACAGATCACAGGTCTTTTCACACAGAGCGCGCACCTGGAACAGGTAATGCAGATGATGCACCTGGACCGCGATGCACAGAAACTGTGCAAATAAAAGATGTACTAAGAACAACAAGTAATAAAATGAAACAAATTGACATTAAACATGATAGCACTTACTGAGGAAAGAGCAGTCACACAGTATGGGACAAAACCTCCAATTTAAAAAGTTGTCTACCTATCCCGTTAAAAAGAGCTAACCTTTATTAATGATACTGTAAAAATATGCCACAAAAAAAATGGCCTCAATTTTATCAAACTATGAAAAACCTACTTACAAAGACGCGGAGCGACCGTCCCGACAAAGGACGACCCGCCAAATCTAGACAAATACACTACCAACTATCAAACAATATCTAAATCTACTAAAGTGTACTAAATACCCCCAAAAGTGCGACCTACAAAATAATCCTACATCCTCTAGACCTATGCAGAGATATCTTAATATAGTAATACACTATTAAGGTCCCAATCAAGTACCTAAAAATAGCTACTCGATATGGTAGGCATAACCAAAAATGTAGACAATATAGAGATATATTATCAAAAATCCGTAATACTTTTTATGGTCAAGATGTGCAATGTGCTATGCATCATACTCACAAACCCGTTTACATATCGATGCCACTAATGTCCGATAATCTGACGGCAATCTCATAAAAAACCAGTCCCACAGGGTTTTTGACCAGAAAACTATCTCCCATTCCTCATGGCAAGATTGAATGGGAGATAGTGTTCTGTATCTCTCATATTGGCTACAGTTTGGTTATGCCTACCATATCAGTATTTATCTTAATGTAGTATATTTAATGACATCTTGATTAGTGTATAAGCAATATTCTTTGAAATTCCCCTGAAATGACTATGATTGTTAAAGAAGGTTGTTTTGTCCAATGATAAGTCCCTGATGAACCCTATTTTAATGATTGAGCAAGGGGAGAAACGCGTAGGATAAGGATTTTGGGACAATATATCCGATAGCTATTTTGGGACTTGATTGGTACCTAAAAGTTTTTACAATTAAATACTTTTTCAAGGTATATAGGATTTAGTATTATTTGGGGAGGTCACACTTTTGGGGGGATTTAGTACACTTTATTAGATTAGATATTGTTTGATAGTTGTCATGATTGGGTAATTTCGGCGGGTTTCGTCCTTGTCGGACGGTCGCTCGGGGGCCTTTGTAGGTAGGCCTATAGTTTTTTATAATTTAGGCCATTTTAGGGGGATATTTTTACATATCATTAAAAAAAGGGTTTTCTCTTTTTCAATAGGGGACAACTTTTGTATATATGTTTTTGTAGAATTTTGGATGAGTTTTTCACGAAATTATAAGAAATAGCTTTTGTAGTTGTAAACTGATTGAGCCACTTTTTTTAGTAACACACCCCCAAATTTTGTAGTGAAATAAACTTCATTCCTACTGTGTCAATGTGAAGAGGACAAACCAAAAAGCTTCCCTTATCCTCAATTGATACCCAATCGCCACCTTTTTTTAGATATCTTCACATGCGTGAAACATCTCTGTAATTTTGGGGAAAACAATGAAATGTCCGCCGCTTCAAAATATCAACCAGAGGGATTTTTAATAAAATTTAAATGTTCCAAACCCAATGAAAATTTCCGGATGTGCGCCCTGCATAATATAAATCACACCCAAAAAATGGGTTAAATTATACAGATACAAAATTACAATATTGCTTGATGTTTTATTCACATTATGG
>JAODAL010032037.1:0-47569 GCA_025379985.1 Phyllomedusa bahiana | reverse complement strand
TCACTGAGCTGCCCCCGCAATAGATTCCATCCTCTCCCAAAAAGCTATCAATGATCATCAGTATCTGATGGGTGTGTACAGGGCTCATTACACGTCTAGACTGATTGGCAGCCCCCTGTCAAATCTGCAGGGACTATGATTCGTTTAATCCATGACCTGTCTGTAACAGACTAGATGATAGAGCTGTAACCAGTTATTGTGGATATAAAGGCTCCATTTTCATTGCTTTTGTCATGTACTGTGTGTGAGACGCCAAAAATGTATTTGGTGCAGTGTAAATCAAGCCCCTCACGGTGGATCTTTGAGTTAATGCCTGGTAAGTACTGGCTAATTCTCATCTTTGGAGATAATGCACCGTTTTAGCCTTTGCTCACTGAATCAGTGCTTGTTATTCCAATAAGATCATTAAACTTTGTGCTGCATTATCAGATCATGTGATGTTGGTTGGCAGAGGCTGGTACTTGCATGGTGTACATAGAGGTCTATGTAGTCGGCGTGTGACCCTGGTGTAATGGTTTCATTGCCTCTTCCTAGTTGGCTGCTGCAGAGATTTTCTGCTTTGTATGTTTATAGATCTGTATCTTTGTCTTGTTGTTCAATATAGAGACAATGTTTCTCCTTTTGTGTACAGCTTACAGGTTAGTTTCTTAGGGTATGTTCACACGGTGTATTGCGGCTTGTATAGTACGCTCTGCAATACGCCGGTTATTTGGAGTGATGCGCTGATCAGCGCGTCTAACTAAAGTACAGGGGGGTGGGGGGGGAGAGTTGGGCTCCAGCCCCATAGACGTTCATTATCAGCGGCGTGTTTTCTCCACTAACAATTGACATGTCACTTTTCTCCCCCGGCATACAATACGACGTGTAACGCATAGATCTCTACGAGAGCTATGGATTACCGTAATTGTGGTGCGCATTTTGCCGCGTATATCGCGCAATAGGTGGAAAAATGCGTGACAAAATAAGCCGTGAACATACCCTAAGGCTATGTCTGTATGGCAATGTAAAAATGCCAGGACGTAAATATACACCAAGTATCGGCTATATACAGAACGGCAGCAGGATGGAAGGGGTGGTTACTGCTAAGGCTCTGTCTACACTGCAGTGGACAAAAAAAACGACCAGAAAACCAAATACTAAAAACGTTCATAAAACTGAGTTTTCTGTCCTCTGCCCGTCAAAAGCAGCTGAAAAAAACGGCCGTTTTTGGAGACATACACAGCATTATAAAAAAAAAAAAATGAAAAAAGCTGAAAATATACGGACGCCGGCCCAAATACATTGAACTGTACTAGAATCTGCCGTAATACGGCGGACTACAGAACATGTTCAATAAACCGGCAGTTTAGAAGTTGGACAATAGAAAATCTGAGCTGTGTAGATTACAGCTATTTCTATTGAGGTCTGTGGGGACTGGTTTACAGTCGGATTCAGTATTCTAAGTACTGAATCCACTGAAAAATCCATCCAAAAACCAGTGCTTTGTTGACATGGCCTTAATGGTCTATCACCGCCTGCAGTCTCTTAGGATAGTCTCCTTCAACTTGCTTAAAGGGGTTGTCTCACTACTTTGATTCATCTTACCACAGTCCTGTTTCCTTGGTTTATTTTTGAATTCAGGGGTGTGTTTACTGGCTTCCACTATCAGGAGAGACGGACCAAGTCTGTAGCTACAGTGACCTGAGGAGCTGATGCAGCCCATACAAGAGGGGATATCTAGGAATAGGTAGGACATTGTTAAAGGACACATATTGCAAAGTGACTTTTTTGCAAGATCTTTAACATAAAAAGCAATCCTTGTAGTAAGACAACCCCTTAAAGGGGCTGTGTGAGAAATAAAATAAAAAATAAGATTATATAGTGCAGTAATACTAAAGCTAAGCAGTATCTATCTGTCACAATCCAGTCTGTAAACTACTGACAAACGCTTTTATATTGCATAATATCGATATGTTGGATCTTTCTCCTCGCTGGGATAGTGGGCGGAGCTACACTTTCTAGGCGCGCTGTGTGAATTACATAGTTACATAGTTTGTCAGGCCGAAAAAAAGACATGCGTCCATCCAGTTCAGCCCATTTGCTGAAGTGTTAGTGTTGATCCAGAGGAAGGCAAAAACCCCCATGAGGTAGAAGCCAATTAGTCCCCATGTTAGGGAAAAATTCTTTCCTGACTCCAATCTGAATAAATCCCTGGATCAACGACCCCTCTCCAGAATCCTAGACACTATAACTTGTTATATTATTATGCTCCAGAAATGCATCCAAACCTTTATTGACTCTGTTATTGAATTCACCATGACCAGTTCCTCTGGCAGAGAATTCCATATTCTCACTGCTCTTACAGTAAAGAATCCCTTTCTATGTTTATGTAGAAACTTTCTTTCCTCAAGATGTAGAGGATGCCCCCTTGTTCTGGATACAGTCCTGGGTATCAATAAATCTTTAGCGAGATCTCTATATTGGCCCTTAATATATTTAAACATATTTACCATGTGCCCCCGAAGTGGTCTTTTCTCTACATTTCCCATAACAGCTGCTTCCTCCCAACTGATGTATAGATTCTATATACTATATCCACACCACATTTATTATGTGCGTACAGCTCTCAGTTTCCTTTCTACTCTCCAGAACCGTCCGTCAGACTGACTGAGCACAGCACATGCCCAGTGATGCCAGTCAGCCTAAACAGGAAGTAACTCACAGAGTCTGTCCTACTTCCTGTAGTACAGGAAGGAGCCCGGCAGCCATTTTGTTCCTCCAGACAAAAGGAACAGACTTTTCTAATGAAAGCTGTTTAGGAATTTTTTCATTATGACATTTAGTTTTCTTCTTTTCCCAGAGAACCCCTTTATAGGGATTTTCTACATACAAAGATTAGCTTTCAACATAAAGGGTTAAATGAAGACTTTTTCTGAATCAATAGATTTTACTTTAGTCATGAGATAAGACCATTTATGTGCTCTGAAGTGCATACAAGTTACTATGGTTAGCTGCTTACCAGGTCTGGACGTCTGTTATCTGATTAGCTGAGAGCAGGGAGTGACCGCCCCATTGAATCACTTAGTTCAAAACAATCAAATTGTATGTAACAGAATTAGCTTCACTAAACAAAGGTACATGTGCTGTGAAGATGGAAAAGCATGGCTTTATCTGTAATCTTGTAAGAGAGAACCATCTCCAGCACTTTCCTCACTAGCAACTGAATATGCCAATCACTGATGTAGAAACACCCACAGCTTGAGGAGACAGAGTAAGTCCAAAACTGTTAAAACTCGGTGAAACAACGTGGTAAGAAAGCCCCTTTAATGCTACGTCTACTCGGCAAATGTTAAAATGCTGTGGGATCTTGTATGGCATTTTAATATCGCTGTACTGCGGGTTTTAGCAGATTTCCTGCTGGTCTAGTACATTGATAGGAATCCGCCGGCAGATAGAACATACAACATGGATTTTCTGTTGCGTACTGTAGGCAATAGAATTTAATGTTTGTTTTAACCCCCATGTATTTTTATTCATCATGACTCCACATGTGCATTTCCTGTATATATATCTTCCCGCAGTGTTGGCTTCAGGCAGGATTTTATATAAAGACCTCCACCCTTCCAATTTTTACAATCTTTCCTAAACAAACTGTATCCCTGTAAGTTAACCGCCCAGTCATAGCACTTATCCAGCCATTTCTCAGTTATCCCCACTATGTCATATTTTTCTTCAGAGATAAATAACTGTAGTTCATTAATTTCATTGGTGAGACTCCTGGCATTGGTCAGCATTCAGTTTAGAGGGTTTTTTTTTTCCATTTTTTTTTTTTAACCCTGGCCTTATTAAACCTATTAACCCTTATTACTATCACACCTCTGCCTTCCATTTTACCCCATGATTTATTTCTAATTTCTTGCTATCTTCACTATACTACACACTATATGTGTAGTTGGCCCTCCGTCAGTCCCTAGTTTAACACTATAATCCACCTGGACATATGGGTACGTCCTATTTTTTGTTAAGGAGCTGTGTCCGCTACACAGCTGCCAGGTTTTAGCTGCTAATTGCAGCTAACATCTGCTGGTTACAGCGTGGGATGTTGGCAATGCCATCCCATGTTGTTTAACCCCTTAGATGCTGCATTCCTCACTTTGATCGGGCTCCCCGCGGCAAAACAGCAGGCTCCTGATCGGTGGACATGGCAGCTGGAAGCCTTTTGAAGGCTTCCATCGCCACCATGTTTTTTGCCCCAGGCAGAAAGTAATAAAACCGCCATATTGGTACACCCTAATGCATCGTCTATACAATGCATTAATAAGGTTGTGTAAATGATCGCGCCCCCACGTGGTGAAGCACCTGAGGGGGACTCAAAGGTAAATTTTAAAAAATACAGAAAATATTAAAAGTTCAAATCACCCCCCTTTTGCCATTTTACAAATGATTAAAAAAAAATAAAAAAAGTTACATATTCGGTATCGCCGCATCCGAAAGTCGGATCTATTAAAATATAACATAATTTCTCCTGTATGTTGAACAGCATAGAAGAAGAAAAATTCCACATGCCAAAATTGCATTTTTCTAGTCACTTCGTGTCCCCTAAAAATTGGAGACTTCAAAAATAGAAAATGTTTTGAATTTTTTTTACGATACCAAAACATAACGAAAACCATACATGTTTGGCATTGCTGGATTTGTATCAACCTGTAGAATATAGATAAGGGCTTGTTCACACGATGTTTTTGTGATCCGGTTTACGGATCCGCAAAACGGATCTAACAATTGTCATTGTGATTAACATTGCTTTCAATGGCAAAAGCGCATCGCTGTTCACACAAGTGATCGCCGATGCGCTTTTCGCGATCCGCTTTTTGGATCCGTTTTAAGAATTGACATGTCAATTCGTCTTGCGTTTTATGCAAGAGAAATCTCCATAGGAAATAATGGAGTGCGCTTTTGGCATCCCGAAAGCGGATCCAAAAGCGCAGCATACAGTTGGGTGCGTTTTGGATCCGCTTTCGATGCCAAAAATGCATCCGTAAAACGCATTGGATTTAAATTAAATATAAAATTTGAATATTATGTTTGGGTTATCATTTGTATCATTTTAATGGGAGGGCTAATTTTTCTGATGCAATGTGCTATTGGAAAATGCCTTCATTCTACATGGGTAAAGGAGAGGAGGATAATGTCAGTCCCACAGCCCCCAGCATACCACCGGATGCACATGGACGTCAGGTCTCTGAGTTTGAAAACTATTGGTTGATTTTTAAAAAAAATATGGGGGGGGGGTTCTAAAATCATAGGTGTGCGTACAGTTGATTCACCCTAGGAAAAAACAGTTTTTTTTTTCTTGGTCAGTGCTAGGTTATATTATATTTAACTGGCAGTTGGATAGGTTGATTTAAATAAAGCATTGAAAAAACGGATCCGTAAAGCGCATGCAAAACGCATCCAAAAAAAGGATCAGCTGTTGCGTTTTCTGGATCCGCTTTTTGGATGCAGTTTGCATCCAGTTTTCGCAGGTTAAAAACGGATCCATAAAACGGATCCAAAACGTCGTGTGAACAAACCCTAACAGGTCATCTTCACTGAAGATTGAACACCATAAAAGCAAAACACCCGCAAACATGGCGCAAGTACGTTTTTTTTTTTCCACATTTCGCCCCACTTAGAATTTTTTTTCTTTTGCGGTTTCCCAGTATATTCTATGGTACGATGAATAACACTATTAGAAAGTACATTTTGCCCCACAAAATAAAATCCCTCATTTATCTGTGTAAGTGGGAAAAATAACACGGTTATGGCTTTCAGAAGGCGTGGAGGATAAAAATGTAGTCATATTTTATTTTTTTTATTTGGAGGGGTTAAGTGATTACATACTCCTCCAATTTCCTGGCTATTTTGTCCTCAAATACAGCTGAACCCTCCCCATTTAGGTGCTGCAGTGTGTACCATAGAGTCTGTAGTCAAGACCAAAGTCAGCCCAGTTCTCCAAAACCTCAACCAACTAACTTACACCAATTTTTGAGCCACTTATTCACTTCTCTAATCTCCCGCTGCCTCTCTGGTGTGGCCCGAGGAACAGGTAATATTTCTGAAAATATTACCTTGGAGGTCCTTGCCTTCAGCTTTTGTCCTAAGTCCCTGAAATCGTTTTTAAGGATACTCCACCTACCTCTAAATTTGTCATTGGTGCCAATGTGGACCATGACAGCTGGATTCTTACCAGCCCCACCCAGCAATCTGTCAACCCGATCCGTGATATGTCGAACCCGGGCCCCAGGTAAACAACATACTGTTCGACGATCCCGGTCTTAGTGACACATTGTCCTGCCTGCTTCCCTAATAATGGAGTCCCTAACTACCAGAACCTGTCTAGCCTGCCCTGCACTCCTATTCCCAATCTTACAGGGGCAGGCAGGGGAATCATGCTGCAGCAGCGCTATTTCTGAACTGACATCGTCACCTTTGAAAATTTGTTGGGGTGTGCCAGATCACGACTAGCCTCCATGACACTCCTCCCTGTATCCTGCCTTCTTTCACCCAGCTAGCTGCCACATTTTCTTTGTCCGTGCTGCCATCCTCCCCAGCATCTACCCCAGTGAGTGCTTGCTCAGTGAGCAGTAGGCTCCTTTCAAAGTTAGCAATAGATCTCAGTGTTACAACTTGCTCATTTAGATCCAGGATCTGGGCTTCTAAAAGTGCAGTGTACACACATCTCGCACGGCCGCATGCCCCCTAAAATGACAGCTCAAGGATGTGCACTGGATGGCATTGTCAATCATGGAACTCATGAGGATATTGCATAAGTCAGAAAAACAGAGATATAAACAAGTAATCTAAGACAATAGTCTCCCTTCTAGATTCCCTCAATCTTAAGGCTAGGTTTAAACAGGTTTTTGGTTGGATTTTCGGCGGATTCAGTATTTAGAATGCATCAAAAATCTGACTGTAACCTGTGCTGTGTACCCCTCAATAGAAAATCCATGCTGTAGTCTACACAGCACTTACTTTTTTACTGAGGGAAACCTAAACCGCCAGCCGTCTGGCAGAATATAGAACATGTTCTACATCCTGCCGGATCGCCGTCGTATTCCCGTGCAGCTCATGTACTGGGCTGCCAGGAATCCAAAGTCCGACCTCATTTATTTTTTTCGCAAATAAAAACGGCGGTGCAGCGTGGTCCAGCGATTTGACAGTGCCGTCGGATTTTGGATGTCTGTTTCGGATTGCTGTGTAGACCTAGCCTATATCCCACACTTGAGACAAAAATATACATTAGACAAACAGCACACTCAAGCTCCCACACTCGCTCTTTCACTTCAGCTTTAACGCTTTCTCCCACTCTTCTACAGTAGCTGCTGCAATAAATCCTCTGAATGCCAAGGGTTTCATTTCCACGGCGTTTCCCGTGCAGTATAAACAGCGTGAATTTACTGTGCGCGTTGGTACAATTATGATGTATAAAGGACACGGTAAATTTACCATGTTGGTTTGTATTATTATGACAATAGCAAGTGTGTGTATATGTGTGTGTGTGTGTGTATATATATATATATATATATATTATATATTTAATTTTTTTTCAGGGCTGTGAAGTCAGTAAGCCAAAGCTCCAACTTAACTCCCGTTCCCTCATACATGGCTCATGTTTGAGTATCGGTACTGTAGTAAAATGGTAACATCAGGCTTTTTATCACCTTATGATCTAATAATCAAGCTATTTAGGTAGAACAGACACTGACAAGTAAAAGGGTAAAAATGCTTTGAGCTTTTGACTTTCAGGCTCCATATCTCACCATCCACTACAGCTTTGAACGTGACACTACCATCATTTCATAGATAATATACATAAATTTGACTTGCAAGTATTTAGCATCTGCTTAGTTCTGCAGATTCTTGTTATGTAACATTGTTACTGTTATGTAACATTCCTTGACCAAAATCTGATCCCAGGTCTCTTCTACACGGTCCCAGTGTTGGTGCAGACTGGACTTGAGTCCGAATACAGTTTTTCCTTCAACTCTACCCACAAGTGTTGGATTGGGTACAGGTCTGGGGATTATGGAGGCCAATACAGCAACTCTACTTCATTGTCATTGAACCATTCCTTCTCCAACCTTGATCTATGCTTCAGGTCGTTGACCTGCTGGAACACTGTCGTCCTTTTAATTTTCATAGTACTCGAGCGTACGAAGTAACTCATCTTGTAGGATACGGACATATAGCTTAGCATTGAGATCAACATTGATTCTGGTCAAGTGTCCAACCTCTTTGGCTATGAAACAACCCTATATCATCAGGCTTCCTCCACTGAACTCGACAGTTTCTTCAATTTCTTGATCCATTAGCCCTCTTTTCCCTTGATTCTTCCAAACCCATTTGCCCCCATCAAAGCCCGGTCTATTGACCTCATTCTCATTGCTCCAAATCACAAGTTTCCATTCTAACATTTTTCGTACTTTTTTGCAAACTTGATCCAACGCTTCTTATGACGAGATTGTCAAGATTGTCAAGTCATCTTCACCTTTTTTCGGGCCGTCATTTCAGACCTGTGTAATTCATATTACATGATGCTTGCATGGATGTTTGATCTCACTCTTATGAAGCATACGAGCCACCTTCACTGCCGTGTCTATTGTGTCTATTAGAACTGATGGACCTTGTGATGAGCCAACTTGTTGGCTCTGATACTTTACCTGGATGTCCATCTCTTGGCTTTTGAATGGATGGACAGACTTCATTTCATATTCTTCCAGCTGTTATGGCCTTATATGATGCAGGTTAACAATTTTCTTGGCCGAGAGATGCTATCAATGAGCTGGATGCTGCTTTCTCTTTTCTTGGGAAATCTTCTTAGTGTCTGCTCGAATCAGTGACCTTTCGCTTGGGAATCAGCCTAATAACACACTGAGCTATTAGGGAATGTAGGAACAGGTTGTAATTTGTAGTACACAAGAAGAAAAAGATTGTGCCACCACCAGGAGCAAAACAGTAACAATGCAGTTACATGACAAGAACCCGCATAACTAAGCATACAGTTGTGCTCAAAAGGTTACATACCCTGACAGAATTTTTGCTTTCTTGGCCTTTCTTCAGAGAATATGAATGATAACACACAGCCCGTAAGCTGCGCATGGGACACACTTGCTGCAGCCAATGACAAGGTCAAGTCGACCTGTCATTGGCTACAACAGAACAAAGTGAAGGTTCTGGAGTGGCCATCTCAATCTCCTGACCTCATTGTCATTAAGCTACTCTGGGGAGATGTCAAGCGCGCAGTTCATGAAAGTCAGACCAGGTATTTACAGGAACAGGAGGCTTTTTGCCAAAAAGAATGGGCACCTTTACCATCTGAGAAAATAAAGAGCCTCATCCACAACTACCACAAAAGACCTCAAGCTGTCATTGATGTTAGAACAGATAACATAGCAAACAAATTGACTAGATTTCAGCAACATTTTTAACTTGCTTTCAAAGAAGTAGAAGAGTTCAACTGTTCATCATAACTGACTGTGGCTGAGGCAATTCCTTTATACCCTGAAATTGCTAGAGGTGTTGCCCGCTTTACCCCCAACCCAAGTTAGTGTAGAGAGGCTGTTCTCTAGCCTGGACATAATGAGATCAAATTTGAGGTAAATCTATGAAGGAGGATCTGATGGAGGCAATATTATTTCTCAGAACAAATTCAAAGACTCACACAATTTTTTTGCAATCCCCCCCCCCCCCCTCACTTACTGCAGCGTTTTGCCTAACTACAATTATTTAAGTTTTTTGTCTTCTTAAGTTTTTTTTATTTTTACTTTCAGGCTCCATATATCACCATTTACTACAACTTTGAACGTGAAACCACCATCATTTTATAGACAATCAACTTGGTTCTCTCGTATACAACATGACCTACAACTATTTAGCATACAGTTGTGCTCAAAAGTTTACATTCCCTGGGAGAATTTTTGCTTTCTTGGCCTTTTTTCAGAGAATGTGAATGATAACACAAACTTTTTTTCAACTAATGGTTAGTGGTTGGGTCTTGGGTGAAGCCATTTATTGTCAAACTACTGTGTTTTCTCTTTTTAAATCATTATGACAACCAAAAACAGTTCTTAACACCGCGTACTGCCCCTGCGATAACGCTTTATCTGCTCCATGTCATTCAAATACTTTTCAAAAATCAACTCATCTGATGAGGCTGAAGATATGGGAACAGTAGCACTGGTAAGACACAACTCCTAGTCTTGGCACTGCATTGAACTAACCGGACCAATTTATTATCTTTTTTGGGAGTCGGTCCATTTCATAATGACTCCAACTCCACTTTTTTTTTTTTACTACTTTTGCACTGCAGTCATGTTGCCATGTTCTGAAAGCCAAAACATTTAGCTTTTTTTGCATTTGGTGCTGTGCAAGAGCTTGTTTTTTTTTTTTTGTGGGACGAGTTGATGATGCTGTTTTTTTTTGTTTGTTTTTGACACCATTTTGAGGTTCATAAAATCCCCATGATAAAATACAGCAATTTGGTATACATGCGACTTTTTGATCACTTTTTTTTTTTTTTTTATTCCAATTTTTAGAAGCCGTGAAATGAACTAAAAAAAAAAAAGTAAAAATTAATTTGGCAGTTGGATTTTTTTACCTTCAGCGTACGGGTTGAATGAGGTTATATTTTAATTGGACTTTTTGGAAATAGTAATTTTTTTGTTACATTTTTTAATTAAAGGGGTTGTCTTCCTTCAGAGTTTCATAGATGCATCCAGTCACTTCCTGGTCAGACTGTCTGTAATAGCGTATGAGCTCCTTGCATTCACTCTGTGTATTCAACCCTGTGTTTTCAGTCTGCTAATTAGTTTAGATTAGCTTAGAAGCTCTCTGAAACTGCTAGAAGGAGATTTATCTAAAGTAAACAGCAGTCATTACAAGCTTTTGTCTGAAAGATCAGATAAAAACAAGCTTTTTACTGCTAACCAGTAACAAAAAAAGATGAACGAAGCAATATATTTGGAAAATGTCTTCATTTAGTGTTCCCTACATTTTGAAATCTATTCTTTGTAGCGAGACAACCCCTTTTAAACATTCAGTCCAAATACGGTACTTGAACACTAGAGGGTGCGATTGCTTGTACACCCTTCTGCATTAAATAGTTGAAAGTATGTGCTGAGCTAATGAAGGTGTATTACAGCGCTTACCTGTACATGACGCAATACGCAGTGTGAACGCACCCTAAAGGAGAATGTGAGCTGTGTCCATACCCTATTGCAAGTGTTGGATCCTATGTTATCTACATACTGGTGTCACATTTCACTGTAATCCGGTCTGTAATGATAATGAGGAGACTTCTGAAAAGTGATCCCTACAGAACTTGTGTCAGACTTAAAAGGCCTGTAGGATAGTTTTCAGGGTAGTTTAAAGGGGCACTACCATTTTTTTCTCACATATTGATAGTAAAATATAGCAGGAGTAAAACTTGAATTCCATGTGTTTTGTTTTCAAACTCTCCCTAAAGGTCCCCTAGGCGCACAACTACCTAGTTTGTCACATATACTGCCCCTCATCGAGGTGCTGTGATAGCAAGTCACAAAGGAATTTCTCTGTACTTCTCTTTCTGGCCCTCTAAGGACCTGTGAGAGACAAGTGTTAACAGCAGAACCGAATAAGTGTATAGAAAGTTAGAGCCTCCTCTCTGAACCACGGCTTTTAGTTTGCAAAGCACTACTGAAAAAAATATGCTTCAATACATTGTTTTCCAGGAATATTGATTTTTAACAATATTCATGACATGCAAAATATAAAAAAGTTACTAAAAATTATTAAAAACATCTAATGCTATTAAAACAGTGTCAGAGCTGATTAACCAGGAACCTTCAGTTGCATTCCTGAGATGCGGAGCAGAGGAAATTTTTGATGTAGTTAGACAGAATTAATGCTGATCGCCCCCTATTACACAGAATACCACTTTTCTTTGACTTTAAAAAGTGCTTTGTTACAGCTCAATGGTTTTCCCTTGGTATCGTGTGTCTGATTATTCAGCATTTTCTATGCACCATCACACGTGAGTTGTGCAGTGTACAGATTGTGGTGCCCACTTTCTCTAAAAACCTGCCATGTAAGCATGAGAATATTTCTTGTAAGTTGTAATTCGAAGTCAAGCAATTATAGAGGACATGTTTCCATCCTGATCTGTGTTCCTCGTGAAATAACTGTTCTGGAGCTTCCTTTCTTCTAACCCTGTGTTGTGCTGTTCCTCTGTTATTACTTGTAAGAAATTACTGAATTAGATTGGTGTTGCCATTTCAGTTTTTAGAAGGGTATGTCTCTGCACACACTGGTGCAGATTTATCAGTACTGTCCAAGTCTTAGTGTAAAGGTGGCCTAAACAGACTTGCAATGCGCCACATTTAATATGGTGTTGATAAATCTGGTGCATGTCCCACCATTTTTAAGTTGACTTACTTTAGGCTACTGACTGCACCAACATTTTGGCACTTTTTTTTGGAGCACAGCAGCACATAGTCACTTCACTTTTACTAGGCCACTCGCCTTTTGATGGAAGAGGTGCAGAAGTGCCTAGAAACTGTCTAAAACACTGTATAAAGCATTTATGGCATTATTTTGGGGGCAAATTGTGCCAGAATTCTGACACATTTGTCCCACTGACTGTCGGCACTAATTGGGCAGTGTCAAACTGGGCAGGGATAGACTGGCGACACCAAGCTAACTGATTCAGTAATACATTTCTAGAAGGAGTAACAGAAGAATAACATCGTTACAAGAGAAGATGCTCTTGTATTATTTAAAGGGGTTTTGCCACAAACTCATTTCATACCTCCTGCATTCGGCTCTTCAGCAATGTGGGCTCAGAAGGGGGGCATGTGTGATTTGTTTTAATTGCATATCATGTGACCTAGCAGGATGACAACACCATGCCTTTTCTCTCTCTAGTGAAGGAAAGGTCTGTCTATGTATAGAATTGTAAGTAGCTACAATGAAGCTCAAAGGTAACATTTTTGCTTTACAGCACAAGGGTCCTTGGTTCAAATCCCTGCAGGAACTTAATCTGTGGATTTTTTATTTTCCTCTCTATCAATGCACATACCTCATTGAAGTTTCTTTTTTTCGTTTGCACTGTTTGAGTAATTACTAAAGAGTACAGAGGACAGGAGTAGAAGGATAGTACCCGGGGTTTGAACACTCAGTAGCTACCTGAGAAGCGAGGTGATGTCTGAGCATGTGCGACCAGGACTGTGGAGCTCACTTCCCTGGTCGTATCTCCTGGAGATGAGCTGTAAACAATGGATCACTAAAGGAGCAGCTAAAACAAAGATGGTGCAGAATTTTTAATAATTATGAATGGTGAAAATGTTTATTTAATTTTCAAACTTTCCACGTCAATTTTATTTCGTGGCAAAACCCCTTTAATTTAGAACACAAGTATTGTACTAAAACAGACATGTCGGGAGATGGCGCGGTTCCTATTTATAGGGGTATTTATTTATTGATTTAGCTTTAACCCCTTACCGACATTTGCCCTAAACTTAGGTCACAATGCCTGTAAGGAAGCATGGAGTGGGCTCTCTTGCTGATCCCTCACCATACGTGGTGGGTGCCAGATTTTAATTTAATCGGACACCTACCACTAATAGCATGGAACAAAGCCAGCTCCAATCCCTTCTACACACTGTTGCTCATTCTGATCACTGCCGCCAAACCTCACTTCCCACCCTCCTTGATGAGATCAGAGTGGCAGCTGCAAGCCTAATGAAGCTGTAAAGGCACCATCTTAGTACACTCTTTTTCATTATCTATATAGACTGCATGGGTAAGTTCCCTAGTGGTCAAGTACCCTAACGAGACTACAAGTACTTGTGTAAAAATAAAAAAAAAAGTTACAAAAAATAAAATATAGGCTCAAAACACCTGCCTTTTTTATTTGAAAAATGGCAAAAGTTACACATAATTGGTTTCGCAGCATCTGTAAAAATCTATTAAAATATAATATCATTTAACCCATGTGCAGAACATTGCAGAAGTAAAAAACTCCAAACGTCATAAAAAAAAATTAATAATTCGGGTTCTGAAGTGTAAAATCCAAAGAAGGCACTGCAGTACAAAGTAAAAAAAAAGTGGTGTTTAAAAAAAAAATTAAAAAGTACTAAAACGTAATGAAAACCTTACATATTTGTTATCACCAGAACTGTACCAACCTGCAGAATACTGATAACACCTCATTTATATCAGAATAAACAGCAGGCATAGAAAATCCCAGGAAATGGCACAAACACGGTTTTTCGTATTTTACTCCACTGTTTTATTTATTTATTTATTTATTTTTAATATGTCTTTGTAGAGGGAAAAATTAGTTATGGCAGAGAAAAAGAGCCAAAAAATTATGACCATGTAGCGGGCGGGGGTTAACTCTTTGGCAATATGACTCTCTATCTGCAGCTAACCTGTCTTTACCTGTTTTTTTCCATAGCGCTCTCTTCTTTATAGCTTATAAGTGCTTAATCACTTCTTCCTGCTTAACTTAAAGGGGTGTTCTGGGATTTCAGTCAGGGCATTATAAAGATAGAAAAAAAGAATCTCTCATTGGCCTCCTGGACGCTCTTGTTCCGTCCTATTCATCCCAGCTGTAGCTGTGAATATTCACGTGATGAGTGCAGCCAATCACAGGCCACCTTGGGCACGTGACGTGATGTTATGGCCTGTGATTGGCTGCACCTGTCACATGAACGTTCACAGCTACAGGACGGAACAGGAGCATCCAGGAGGCGAATGAGTTCTTCTATTTTTATAATGCCCAGATGCACAAACCAGCTTTTTGAACTCCTGGAATAGCCCTTTTAAACAGTCTTTTTAAAATGTATTAGCTTTTTAAAATTTTTGTTAAATGAGTTTCTTTTCCATTTTATTCTCCGTATGTACGGTACCTCTCACAGTGAGTGTCTTAAGATGCTTTTTAAAATTTCCTATTTATCTGTTTTCTTATTTTTGAAGAGCTTGTCTTGGTTAATGAGGTTAAAGGCCTGAATAAGCCAACCAAGCTTCACCTTTCTGAAATTCAGTTTTTTTGTGGCTCCAAAACATATTATTAAAGATTGAGGGGAAGTTTTATATATTGTTTTCACTATTTCCTAGGTGCTCCTTAACCTGAACCTTTGTTACTCAGGTCTATTATCAATCTTAATAATGGAGTGTATAAATAAATTTAGGGAATACATGGCTTAAAGGGACCTTAATATCCCAAACAATATTTGCATTAACAATAGAACAACCTAATCTAAGGGCAAAGAAATGGGTAAGTATAGTAAAGTTGGTATTATGTTACAGAATAGGGCAAAGGAAACCAATGAGATTAATCCTCAATATCTATAGGAAACTCGTAAATGTAAGGGCGTCATTGAGACCCCAAGGGTGCACATAGTTTAACTTAAAAATCCAGCGACATTCCTACTGTAAGATTAATCGGCCCTTTATCTCCACCTCGTACAAGGGGGCTCGACTAGATCAACCCCCAGAAAATTGAGGGCTTCATGTTCAATTCCATGTTTATCCCGAATCTGTCCAGATATGGGGGTAGCTACCTCTTTCTGGATGTCACCCAGTTGTTCCCGTATGCGCCTCCTCAGTTCATTATATGGTTAAGTAATAAGTATATATTTATCAGTTCCCTCACTGTCTCCCTCCTCTATATACGGTAGATGGGGACTTATTGCTATATACAATATCGTTCATCTCGGGTTACTGGAGACACTGCCATATGCTAAGCTTTCCCTGTGATGAATGGATTATGGCCACCTTCATGTAGTTTAATGTGCAAGTTCTTTATTTTAGTTGGTGGCGTTTACAGGTGCAACCTAGTCCTGGATCTGCGCCTGCTATATTTACCCTGTAGCATGTGAAACATAGCGAGTCTAGTGTCTCTGGTGCGCATGCCAGGGCTGTGGAGTCGGCAAGCCAAAGCCCCGACTCGGACTCGTCCTCAATTTCCCAAACCTCCTACTCCTGACTCCCTCATACATGGCGCAAGTGATAACTTTACTGTAGTAAAATGGTAACATCAGGCTGTTTATCACCTTATGATACAATAATCAAGCTATTTAGGCAGAATAGACACTGATAAGCAAAAGGGAAACAATGTTTTGATCTTTTGAACACTTGTGGGTAGAGTTGAAAAAAAAGCTGTATTTGTATCCACGTCCAGTCTGCACCAACATTGGGAATGTGTAGAAGAGACCTAGGATCAGATTTTGGTCAAGATATGCTTGAATCTGATTCAGAGCCCAGAAGGATTCCGGCAGTTTTGAAAACCAAAGGTGGATTTCCCAAATACTAACAAAATAATAAAAATTAACGTTTTGATTTTTAGCAGTAAAACAGTAACGAGGTAGTTCTGCAGATTCTTGTCATGTAACTAAGCAGATGCTAAATACTTGCCAGTCAAATTTATGTATAAGATATGTAAGCTGACTGTATATAAAATTACAGTAGCCTCATGTACAAAGCTGTAGTGGATGGTGAGATATGGAGCCTGAAAGTCAAAACCTTGTTACCATTTTGCTTGTCAGTGTAAAATATATTTATTGGATATGACTTTAGAACACAAAAAATTGTAAATATGTAAAACACTGCAGGAACACTTTTGAAGTCTCTGAATTTGTTTTGAGAAATTTAATTGCCTCCATTAGATCCTGCATACATGAGCTCACATCTGATCTCATTATTTCCAGGCTAGAGAAAGGCCTCTCTACACTAACTTGGGTTGGGGGCAAAGCGGTGACCACAGGGGCAACATCTCTAACAATGTCAGGGCATAAAGGTATTGCCTCAGCCACAGTCAGTTTAGATGAATGGTTGAACTCTTCTACTTCTTTGAAAGCAGGTGAAAAAATTGGAATCTTTTCTCCTGGGGCAGCGCTTTGCCTGCTTCATGTCATCAATTACACTCCTCATGTGATGAGGCTGAAGATATGGGAGCAGTAGCACTGGACGGACCCAATTCCTCTTGCTCTTTGCACTGCATCAAACTAACTGGACCAACTTATGATATATTTTGGGAGTCGGAGTCAGTCCATTTTGTTCCGACTCCTGCAAAATAGGCACCAACTCCACAGCCCTGGCGCATGCGCAATGCGAAATGAAACCTGGTGCTTGCGCACTGCTTCTTTGGTGTAACGGGCTGAGAGCGGGAGATAACACATGCACTGTTCTGTCTTTTGGACGCCGTGCTAGGTTAGCTATCCATGGCTGCCTATTAACATCCTTTTCCATTTCATTTATACTTTTTCTCATTGAAAAGAGGTTGAGGGTTCATGGGATTAACCCCTTAACGACCGCCCGGTGCCGCAACTGCGCTGGGATTGGGGCTGTACTACACAGCTCTGATCCCAGAGCAGCTCCTGCAAGCACGGGGGAGCGGAGGAAACCCCTGCTCTGTCGGGTGATCGGAACACCTGGTGACCCGACAGAGCCCGGGGAACAGCTGCACAGTCAGCTCTGGGGACCTAGAGTGGCCCCAGAGCTGTCTGTGTAACAAGTCAGTGATCAGGACACACTGTGTGCTGTCCTGTACTCTGCCTTTGTCAGACTGACACATATTATAACGTATTAGATTATATGAATATGCTACTACATTACTAAGTGTAAAAAAATAAAAAAAAATAAAAATGGAAAACAATTCTCCCTTCATAGTATTTAAAAAAAAAAAAGTAAAAAAACAAGTGTTAAAAAAAAAAATAAATAAAAAAAATATTTAATAAAAAATAATTGTGCATAAATTACACACACAGAAACCTACACATATTAGGTATCCACATGACCGTAATAACCTGTAGAATTAATCTAACAAGTTATTACGTGTGAAATATAAACGGTGTAAAAAAACAATTTTTTTTTTTTAAATTAAAAAAAAATTCTGCAATTGTTTATAAGTAAACTTAAACGATTCCCCCATAAAGTACAACTTGTCTCGACTAAAAAGAGGTGTCATTGAAAAAATAAAGTTACAACTGTTTAAACGCAAGGAGGCAAAAACTAAAAAAAAGTTCTGGTTATTAACTACTTTTCAGGCCTGGGAGTTAAGGGGTTAAAGAAATTCTGCTGCGGTTGTTTCTATATATAACTATAAAGGCTTTTTATTTAATACTGTCTAGTTTTCAGAACAGAACTCACATGCTAGATATTTGCTACAGATCTATTGGAATATAAAAAGTTGTTTTACTTTTCCAGTCCTCGTGATGTTCTGTGTAACAAATTGGGTGTGCTAATAAAAGCTCCTTGCAAAGATTCCAGCATAATTTTGGACAAATCTGAAAACCTCTATGAAGGAATGTAGAAACCCTTGCACTGAACAGCGCCAAAGGGTCTTAATAGATTGTGGAGATTGCATGACATCCTTGTATTGTATAACACTCGGGACATTCAGTAAAATATTTGCTGCTGTATGTAGTTTACAAGTAAATACTTGTATGTTTGTAGGTCACTGTAATCAAAAGAAAGGATCCCCTTCAGGCTATATTCATACAGTGGGAATTTTCTGAGGCTATACAGCAGGTGATGCATGTGAATCTGACTGGCCTTTCTCTTGGGAAATGGTGAAATTGTGCCCTAAACTCTGTGCTGATTTCCCTTCCCCTCCCCCTTGTGGCCTTGGTTAACATTAAGGGTTTGTCCACATGGCATAGACAAAATACCGGTCAGGTTCTGTCTTAAGAATCCGGATGGTATTTTGTCTTTTGAATGGATTCGGGGGTTGGTTCTGTTTGTGGCCTTTCCCGTCCCCTTCAACCATTGAAATGTACACCTTTCACCCAGGGCTGTGGAGTCAGCAAGCCGAAGCCCCGACTCCTCAATTTCCCAAACCTCCGACTCCTGATCCCTATACACGGGCATGTTTAAGTGTAACCTTTACTGTAGTAAAATGGTAAATCAGGCTGTTATCCCTTATGATACAATTCAAGCTATTTAGGCAACGACACAAGCAAAAAAGGGTAACAATGTTTTGTCTTTTGAACACTTTTGGGAGAGTTGAAGAAAAAGTTTTTATTTGTATAAAAGCCCAGTTGCCCAACTTTGGGGAATGGTAGAAGAGACCTGGGATCGATTTTGGTAAAGATGTGCTTGAATTGATTCAGACCCCATAAGGTTTCAGGCGTTTTAAAAACCCAAAGGTGGTTTTCCCAAATACTAAAAAAATAAAAAAAATTAACACTTTGTTTTTTTGGAGCAGAATTGTAACAAAGCAGATGCTAAATATTGCAAGTCAAATTTTGTATAAGATATGTAATGACTTATATACAATTACAGTGCCTCATGTAAAAAGCTGTAGGGATGGTGAGAGGATGGAGCCTAAAAAGTCAAAGTTCAAACCTTGTTCCCATTTTGCTTTGTCAGTTAAAAAATTTTTTGGGAATGACTTTAGGACACAAAAAAATTGTAAATATGCAAAACTGCGGGGAAACTTTGTAAAGTCTCTGAATTTTTTCTGAGAAATAGTTTTCCCTCCATCAGATCCTGCTACTGCCCTCCATCTGATCTCATTTCCAGGCTAGGAACGGCCCCTCTCTACACTAACTTGGGTTGGGGGGAAAAGCGGTGACCACGGGGAAAAAACACTTACAAGTAGGGTTTAAAGGGAATTCCCTCGCCACGTCGGTTTATTAAATTGGTTGAACTCTTCTATTTTTTAAAAGCAGGTGAAAATTTGCTGAAATCTGTTTGCCCTGGGACCCAAAATCTTTCCCTGGGGCAGCGCTTTGCCTGCTCCATGTCAAAATTTCACTCCTCTGTGATAAGGTGAAGATATGGGAGAGCAGCACTGGCGGACCCAATGCCTCTCGCTCTTTGCATCGAAATAATGGACCAAAATAAAATTTTATATTTTGGGAGTGTTCCTTTTTTGACGACTTGACTCCCGCAAAAAGGCTCCGACTCCACAGCCCTGTTCCCCTGACATTTTAAACAAAGGTTGAGCTGTTTAAGTTGTGTGGTTTTTTTTTTTTTTTGTTTTTTTAGAATGCCAGTGGTATAAAAATTCGTCCGGGTGAAAATCCACTCGGCGTATACTACTGGGCGGCTTTTCTGTGACAGTTTTCAAATCCAAAAACTGAAAACCTTGTCATGTGGACGTACCCTAACACACAGATGCAAGAACTTTCAAATCCAGCATGGTCACCTCTAGGCATTCTTTATTGCATTTTACTTTATTTTACATGGGCCAATAATACATTGTAATAATGAGGTGCGATATTGGATGAAATTTAAAAAAAGACCTCAGCCTTATGCTCTCAAAAGAAATCTGCACGATAACTATACAGAAATTGTCCTACGGTGTCTGTTTTAAAATTTCTGAAAAAACTTTGAGATTCTTGGTCCGCATGTTTTTGGCCAAAAAATGCTGCCCCCCCCCCCCCCCCCCCCCCACAACGGGATCTATTTGGGGTGGTCCTACTCTACTTTATTTACCGGGGGTTTCAACTTTCACCCCCCCCCCCCCCAAATTCCAAACGGCTCCAAAAATCAGAGCAAAAAATAAAAAAGCCCAACCTTTAAAAGATAGTGCTTGATTAACGTTGTGGAGGTGGGCGGGTGCAGGAAACCAAAATGGAGGTATTACTCTTTTATATTTTTTAAAAGCAAATATGTCCCAAATTTAACGTATATCCTAAAAAAAAAAAATTTCTAAAAAAAAACGCTGCGAACCGGGGTGCCATGGCTGGTGCGGCCATATACAAGCACACAGCCCAAATTTCAGTGGCCACCACTGCAAAAAGGGCAAAAACATGGAAATCTCCAAAGGGCATTTTTTGCTATCTACATTTGAAAACATTTTTGCAGTGGTGTACCACTGGTATTGGACTGTGGACTTTATGTATATGTGCCGCAGCCATGCCAGTGGCACCCAGGTTCGCGTGTTTTTTTCAGAAATGTTTTTTGCGCAGGACTATACGTTACATTTGGCACATATTTGCTTTTAAACTATATAAGGAGAAGTAGATACCTCCATTTTGGTTTCCTGCCCCCGCCCACCTTCACGGGCGGGTTTATATCAATGCACAAACGCTTTAAAAGGTTGGTGCTTTTTTTTATTTTTCTCTCTGCATTTTGGAGGCCGTTTGGCCAGTGAGTGGTCTGAAGTTGACCCAGGTGAGGGTTTTAATATAGGTAGGACCACCCAACTGAGATCCCGTTGTAAGCCGGGGGTTGGCTTGACCCATTTTTTGACCAAAAACATGCGGAACAAGAATCTGTTTTTTCATATATTGTAGATAGCATAAAATGCTCCTTTGGAGATTTCCATGTGTATTTTAAAATTTCAGCACGTCTGTTTATGTTGTGGATTTATTGCAGATTTTCCCTAATGACTTTAGTGTGAATTTTATCTTTCTATTAAAGTTGGTGCAGATTTTGCTGCACTGTGTAAAAAGAGTGGTATAGCTTTGAGTTTGAAAATAAGCCACTTCTACCAATGGTGTGTCAATTTTTAGATACACGGAACTGAGCTAAAGTATATTGCCCAAGAGGTGATATAAACTATAAATAATCTAATATGCACCAAATCTATCAAACATGTGTCTCTCTGATATGTTTGATACATCTTCAACCCAACTCCTTTAGGCTTGCTTTATTTCAAGGGGATGAAATTCCAACACAAAATTAGGATACAGCGGCTAAATGCGCCCCCATTTTCCTTACTACCGGTCTGTGTTAACTTACTGTTCTATGTCTTGACATTATTTGCTCACTTCCTAAGCATTGATGTCAAGGGAATTGCATGAGACTGTTAAACCAGTCACGTTAGCCGAAGAACCGGAAATAAATAAGGATAGGAGGTTCCCGGCGGCATACTAAACAGTGAGTCCAAAGTGTGGTGTGTGTGTGTGTGTGTGTGTGTGTGTGTGGTTACAGTATACACAGGAAGGGAAGATCTTTCCTCAAGGAGAGCGGCTTGTAGAGTTTTTGTTTTGCCTTTTCGCCCTCTACTTAGCATCTGCATATCACAAGGCATTATGGGAAAGGGGCTGAGAAGCCCTCTGTTGGTTGTAACAAATCCTCAATTTGCTTTTGACCCACCGAGTCTTGAGAGGGCAAAGGATTTTTTAGCCAAGCCTTAAGGAGAGATCTTCCCTTCCTGAGTACCCGATGCCTCCCACACAGCCCCCAGTATCTTCTCTACTCTGAAACTGAAGAGGGACAAAAAATCCCGAAACAGCGTTGTCTGTAGATGAGAGATACTGGCTTGGCTAAAAAATCCTTTTTGCTTTCTCAAGACTCGGTGGGTCTAAAGCAAATTGAGGATTTGTTAAAACCAACAGAGGGCGCTGTGGGCTTCTCAGCCCCTTTCCCGTAATGCCTTGTGATATATATACACAGTCAAGTCACATTCTGATCACTTCGTACTTTTGCCGTTGGTGGTTAGTAGCTTATGAATTAACTAATGTGTGGTTAGCTGCCTTAGCTTTTGACAGGCAACCTTATATACTCCCTTTTTACCTGAAGGTAACTAATTACCCAATTCCTGTAGGAATTGGTTAATTAGTTACCTTCAGGTAAAAGGAGAGTATGTGCCTATCAGAAACTAATTACCCAATTCCTGCAGAAACTGGGTTATTGGTTACCTTTTGGGTAAAAAGTTTTTCATGATTGTACTCTACCCATCTACCTTTTTCTGGACCAAGGTTATTTCTTTATCCGTATAAGGTTTTCTGCACACACATCTGTTTTTGCTGTATGGGAAAAAGGGGTGATGTATCAGAGTTGCCAACAGAGAGAATTATTGACTTGGGCCAATGGGGGCAGTAGTTTTTGAAACTGCACAGTGTGTAAATGGTTTGCGTTCTGTTGTGGCGTGGACTAAAGCACCATGTGCCATTGATACGAGAGGTGAACATCTTGTATGAGGGTGCACAATGGCAGACCAACAGGCTACAGTACAGCAGCTCACCATCAAAGTGACAAGGGAGCTACCATATGTGTATCTGATGCAACAGTTCAGCCAGCCCTACTGCGTATAGGCCACTAAAACAGACCAATTGTTAGCAGATGTGCAGTGACCAAGTTGCATTTGCAACAAAGGCTTCAATTTTCATGGCAGTATTGGAATTGGAACTCGGATGAATGGCAAAAGGTTGCCTACTCCACTGGGTCGCGTGTTCTGCTTCTTTGAGCAGATGGACATTGGCTTGTCAAGTGAGAAATATCAGAGACCGTGCACTCTGCAATCATGGCTTGCAGAAGAATACAAGCTTTGGTGGCAGCATTATGCTGTAGTTAATGTTTTTAATGGTATTCTCTGGGCCCACTTTCCATGTGGAAGACACTATCAACTGTTTTGGGTATAAAACCATCTTCGCACATCACATAACCCTATACATTCAACATTGCTTGATGGCATGACAAAGACTTCCAGGTACTACCCTGCCGCCTAATTTCCTAGACTTGAACCCAATTGAGCATCTATAGGACCAGCTTGATCGGTGTGTTAACTTTCCAGTAGTTGTGCGAGGCACTACAGTCTGCATGGTTCCAGATATCTGAGACAACCTACCAGGACCTAATTGAGTCACTCTGACTAACATCTGTCATTGTGGACAAATACATATATACATTTTTTATTTTATTTTTTTCTAGAGCAGCGGTATCCTATTCTTGCCACTACTTTCCACTACTAATAAATCTGCCTTATTGATGCTGATTAACCCCTTAATGACCCTGGACGTATGAGTATGTCCCAGGGCCGCTAAGAGGCTTTGCAGGAAGATCGCTCCGCCCCCCCAACCCTCTCCGCACAGCCGCCGGGTGTTAGCGCACCGATTGTCAGGGTGATCGGCATCGCCACAGCATAGCTGCAGCGATCTGACACCTGGACACGGTGGTGGGGAGCCCTGTGAAGGCTCCTGTCATTGCCATATCCCGGTTTGCCCCACGACCGGCCGTAGACAGGAAGTGGGGAAACCGCCATCTTGGTACAGTCTAATGCATTGTCTATGCAATGCATTAGACTGTATTAACAATTGCGCCCCCTAGTGGTCAAGCACCATAGGGGGACTCAATGTTACAGTGAAAAAAGAAAATCTAAAGTTTTAAAGTACAAATAAAGGATTAAAAGTTCAAATGGCCCCCCCTTCCCCATTTCACAAATAAAATCATTAAAATAATAAGTTACGCACATTTGGTATCTCCGCGTCCGAAAAAGTCCGATCTATAAAAATATAACATCATTTATCCTGTACGCTGAACACCATAGAAGAAAAAAAAATTCCAAACGCTAAAATTGCGTTTTTTGGTAATTTTACGTCACTCACAGAATGAAATAAAAGTGATCAAAAAATTTGCATGCATTCCAAACTGCTAGCGATAAAAATTACACTTCAGCCCGCAAAAAATTCACCCTCACTGACGTCCGTAGGTGTTAGTACAAAAAAGTTATTGGTCGCACAAAATGGCGCTGCGGCGCAAATTTCAAAAGTAGAAAATGTTTGGAATTTTTTTACGGTACCAAAACAGAACGGAAACCCTACATGTTTGGTATTGCCGGATGTGTATCACCCTGTAGAATACAGATAACACATTATATTTACCGAAGATTGAACGTCGTAAAAGCAAATCGCCCAGAAACATGGCGAAAATACTTTTTTTCACAATTTGTCCTACTTAGAATTTTTTTGCGGTTTCCCAGTATATTCTATAGTACAGTGAATAAAATAATTAGAAAATACATCTTGTCCCGCAAAATAAAAGCCCTCATGTGTCTATGTAGGTGGAAAAATAAAAAGATTATGGCTCTGAGAAGGCTAGGAGGGAAAAACTAACGTGTCAACAAAAAAAAAACGGCGGGTCCTTTAGGGGTTAAATCAGGTGACAAATGTTTGTTCATCACTTTCTAAAAAATCAGTTCTCTAAGGGAGCTTTCCCACAATGCTTTTTGGGCTTTTTTTCTTTTTTTGCAGAGATGCACAGCATTAAATTAACGTTATTGCTGTGCATTTCTACTGTCTATTGCACTGTGTGTAGGCTCCCAAAGTGTATTAAGCTAACCGTAGTCTACAGATTGATTTGTGTGGGATTGTTATACTTTACCCATTCAGTGGTATAGATTAATGACTCATGCATTTGGAATAGAATATCCAATATTAATGACCTGTGCACTCAAAATAATGCATGTCTGTTTTCATGTATGTATTTATTGTGGCGTATGAGTCATAGACGCCTGCTGTCGAAAGTATGTGCTGGCCAGCGCATACTTTCAACAACTCTACGGCCTGGCCTGCTATTACTTAAAGGGAACCTGTCACATAGGTTGTGCCCCCCTTGATGAGGGCAGCACAAGCTAGTGTCAGACCTGCTGTTCCCAGCATTGTGCCAATTATTCTGTAAGATGCAGCAGTTTTAGAGCATTTACCCCTCAAATCTTATTCATGAGCAGGTGTTAGCTCCACCCACCAAAGGCTAGCTCCGCCCACTGAGAGTCATTCACATGTTTCTACCTATTCAAAGTAATAGGTTTGTCAGTTGAGGTGGGCGGGGCTAGCCTCAGATGGGCATTGTTTGAAAAAAAACTGACACTCTGAAGGATTCTTCGAATGACTCTTATGGCTGAAAACTGCAGATTTGAGCATTAAATGCTCTAAAACTGCTGCATCTTACAGAATAAGGGACACAGCGCTGGAAACAGCAGGTCTGACAGTACCTTGTTCTGTCCTCAGCAAGGGGGGCATAGTCTGTGACAGGTTCTCTAAGTTTTTGCCGGCATGTACTTGCCCGAGAGAAGTGACATGCAGGACACGCTGCGCTATCGTAGCAATCAATGAGTGCTATGATTTTGCTGTGTTTGTGGGGTGTATTTTGGGTATGTTCACATGGCGTGTTGAATCCGTTTTGGATCCGAAAAACACATTCAAATGCGCTGCGTCAGGAACACTGTATAGTTTTGAATAGGGCGACTGCTGTGTGTTTTGGATAAAGAATTGACATGACAATTCTTTGAACTCATCAGAAAGACGCATGTAAACGCGCATCGTCGATCACTCGTCTGCACACCGAACCATGTTTTACATTGAAAGTAATGTAAAATCACACTGCACAATTTTAGATGCGTTTGGGTCCCTATGGGGTCTGAAATACTGAACCAAACACTGCTCTAAAGAACACCGTGTGAACATACCTTAAAATGGTGCAAACGCACAGAAACAAAGAAGCAGCATTCTTCTGATGTCAAGATGCAAATAAACACTGATTATATCCACATTACTTCAGATTTCTCCTAGAGCTAGTGTTCATGAAAGTTTAGGTTCTTAGCGATTTGATAAGATTGTGAGGAACAATTCCTTACGATAAGTTTCTCAGTTCAGATGGGGACCTAATTTAATACCTGCCTCTATTAGTGTCTTTCTAGGCCTTCATACTTTTTAGGGTATAGGGGTCCCAGTTATACTCTTCTGCTTAAAAACTACCTGAATTGAAGGTCGACGTGCAAGCCCTGAAAAGTATGTAGGCCTACAAAGGGATTGAGAGAGGCAGGTTGCCATTTGAACTGAATTCATGGTGTCATTTGTGGAATGGGCCCTCACAATTTGATCAAAATGAACTAAGAACCAAAGATTTTTCCATAATACTAGGTCTAGCAGCAATTTGAAATAATTTCCATCTTCATTGTTTATCTGTATCTTGGCTGCTGCATTGTTTCTGTGTGTTTTGTACGTGCAGACAGAAAAATGTCATGTGAGCCATCAACATAACTTGGTGAAGGACTGCTGGAAAGCATCAGAGCGGGAGTATTTTAAATTTTTTTATTTTTTTTTTTTTATTTGTGGGGTGTAAGGTGAGAAAAAAAATTTGGGTGTAAAAAAATCTTCGTCAACCCCTTCTTATAAAAGGGATGAGCAGGTCAGTAGATAACGCACATGTTCTTTTCTTTGCAGGCGACTACACCTTAACAAGAAGGCGTCTGACAAACAGCCTTATAGCAAACTTCCTGGTGTTTCACTTCTTAAACCACTAAAGGGCGTTGATCCCAATCTTATCAACAATTTGGAAACTTTCTTTGAATTAGACTATCCAAAGGTATGTAAACAAGTTTCCAGATTCACTGGAAAATGAAGGGTGGTATAAATTGTGGTGGCTTTTTTGTGTGTTTTGAATTTAAATTGTTCCCATTTACCTGCTCATCACCCGTATACCGCCAATGTTACTTCTGTTACCATTAGGAGTCAAGTACTGCATTCTGGAGCTCTTTGGTCTCATGCTCTAAAATGCCTAATAAAGGGTAGCATTGAGCTGTTAATCATTTTCTTTTGTTTCATGGCTTACACTGCGTATTGACACAGTCTGCTTATGTGAAACAATGCTTGCCCTGCAAACCTTGCCAGCTATCAAGCAGATAAATATTCTAGCCGCACCTTAGCCTAACATTACTGCTTCTGTACTAGGAAGTCAGTGTACTCTCCTCAAGAGTGTTCTACTCAGATTGGTCTAGCTGAGGGTATCTAATCTACTATTAAATGTTAACTATTGTTAATTGGTAACGTTATAAGCGTTAAACAGAACCTAATTGATGCCAACCTTTAAGATAAAAATCACAGTAAAATCTTTGGAAATTCAATTATCTTGTTTTCTTTTTTTTAAACAGAATAGTCACGTATAGAGATGTTAACCGAGTCCTATTGGCCTTGTTTAATAAAACTGCATAAAAGAAAAACTGCCATTGTTGGCCATAAGAAATGATTTGGAGCTCAACTTTGTGTAGAAGACCTAATGTATTTCTGGTGCTGGAAATTTCCCTTTCCTATGTCGTTTGTCTCAGCTGCAAACTCCTTTTTAGCTAGTTTTATGCAAGTGTTACATGGTTGTCTTTTTAATTTATCCAAAGAAGCAGCAGCCTAGATCCCTACGAAGCTGTTCAGGTCATCAGAACTTGTAGTCAGGCCAGCTCATTGGGACCTAATATGAGTGCAGAGATGCAATGTATTATGCTTGTGTGAAACCAACCTTTGACTCCCTAATGCATGTCTTGGCTGTCTAATTGTGGCTAGTTGAAATACTGTACAGGAAACGGCTACACTTCAGTTGAATTGTCTATGCAGGAAACTGAATTATTATTATTTTTTTTTTTTGCACAGATGCAGAACTATCTCCAAGTATCTCAAACAGTTGAATAATATAGTATTAGATCAATGTAATGATTGATGTGCAGGCAATCTGAATAATTTATGCCAGAAAAATGCTTGATGCAAAAAATTATTTCATTATCAATTATTTCTTCCAACAAAATTCGTAGAAAAGTGACAAGTAAAAAAAATACCTTAAATTCTCCCCCTCTCTCTGACCCTCCTTCTCCCTCTGTCTCTCTCCCCCCTAATTGACCGAAAACAAGTAAGGTTTATTTTGATTTCATGTGAGATAAACATGCATGTGTCTTTGTATATAGTGTATGTGAGCTTCTGCTTTCAACTGTAAACACTTCAAGGAAGATCTTCTAGACACCACCTGTCGGCATTTAGAGATAAGAACGGAACCGGTCGTAGCTCGGTATAAGCCAAAAGAGACTGCCGAATGCTTAGCTCTGCAGTTATAGCAGCTCTTTATGGTACCTTGATTCTTTCACATCACTAAACCTCCACTTAGTGCTAAAGGTGTTTTGCTTTGCTGAGGCAGCATGCCTTGTGCATGTTTTATGAGCAAGGAAACAAAAAAAGATGCCTACTGTACAATACAGCCATACATGTACATTATATAGGCCAACTAAACAGGGAGGGGAAAAAATGTTTTGGCACCAGTGGGGCTTGTGCATACTCCCATGAAGGTTGAATATAGTAGATAAAGAACAACTAAATCCCAGAATATGCCATCTAAGATTGTATGCTAACGTTTAGCATACAATTTTAGATGGCATGTTTTGGGATTTATCAGCTAAACCATTTTTGAGTGCAAAGCTTTGGGCTGTGTTCTCTCTGTTGAAAAGATTTCGGTGTAGAAGAAAGAAGCAGTTTAGAAGGCCATTTTGCTGTTTACACTTAGGGTATGTTCACACGGCGTAAATTCGGCGCGCAATTCTCCACATATTTGAAATCAATACGTGGCGAGATGCGTGCCGTAATTAAGGTAATCCATAGCTCTCATGGAGAACTATGGATTACGTCTCGTCCCCCCACACGTACAATACGATCGAACTGGATGCGCGGGGAAAGTGGCATGTCAATTACTCGTGGCGATTACGTGCCGTGAGTAATGCATTTCAATGGGGCCGACATGATCAGTGCGACTCCCAAAACACCCGGCGTATTGCGCACATACTGTATGCGCTGCAATTACGCCATGTGAACATACCCTTACAGCACAGTAGGATGTAACTGAACACCAACCAGTCATCTATGAGGTACTGGCTTTTTGTGGACCCTAAACTACTGTAGTGGCCTTCTCAAAGTCACAGGTGGCCTAATATTAGATGGTGCTTAGAAAGGTGTAACGGTTTCCTCCCTTGATCAGTCAGTTATTTTCAGGACTGTTTTGGTTTCCAGGTGCAAGCTGTAGACTTTTAGGGCTTTTTCCCACGGCAAGGGTTATTGGTCGATTTTACAGAACGTTTGAAAACCGTCACGCAACGTCCGAAAATCCACCCGGTTTTCGGACAGATCATGAACATGTGTGTGCGAAGGGGGACAGCTTGAATCCGCAAACCGCGGACAAAGGCCATCCCACTGCATGCCAAAAAATGGACTAAATACCAGTCGGGAAATCCGTCTAGTATTTGGTCTTTGCTGTGTAAACGCCCCCTTTTGGGTACGATTTGGAAGTTGAATTGGCATCCTATCTACCTCACATTCTTCTAATGGAATACCATCCTTGTTGTTCACACAACACTGATTTTCCTCGGCACAGATTTCTTTTCAGCACTGAAAAAGAATTGACTTGTCGTGGGTTCCATGCTGAATCTTCATCTCACATTATAGTATGTAGGAGGCTGAAAACCTGCCTCTGAAAATCCGCATCAAATTCTCGTTTGAAATCTGCACAGGCACGGTTTTCAGAAGAGGGTTCAACATTGAAATTTTCCGTGCATACTGTATGTCATATGGAAGCACTGGCAGGCCTGCTGACTAGTGTGCTTTTATGCTAGTCAGGAGGTTGTTGCTATAGTGTAGGCGCCCACCATTGTATAGTGTGACGTTTCGTTCTGGGAGGGCTGTGACTGGCTACTGCATAGAAGCACTGGTCCGCTTACTAGCGCAAGGATTCTCCTTTTCGTTTTCACCATTTCGTATCTCTGTAACTGGTTCGCACTGTGACCTCTCGTTTTGTCATAGAGTGACCTGATTAGCTGCGATGGGACTCCTACCTCACTCGGTGCTTCTCATAAACTTGCCATGCTTAAAGTCCAATGCCTTGCTATAACCAAACAAACACAGGTAAAACTTCTACTTGTACTTTCCTGCTTTTTCTACAATCCACTTCAGGTTTGCAATGTGATCATGGGTTCCTCTGCCATTATTGTCCAGGAAGTTCTTGATTATGGATGTTGCCCAAGTTTTTTTTGAATGATCTTTATGAGCACCTTGCTGACATGGGGGATTAGAGTAATTGTTCCATCGTTGACACACTCCCTAGCATCACCTTTCTTCAACAGTGGGTTGAAAACTGATTTTCAGTCCTTTTGGCCATTTGTAGATCCGGCAGACAGCAGAGTTCAAGTGTCAGTTAGCATTGAGGTGTACAGCCGTGATAAGCAAGTACAAGGTTGTCACCACCAAACAAAGACTGATTATGGTCATTCTGTCCCTAATCATGACATGGCTGTGAGATACAGATACTCATGTAAAGAGAAGAAAAAAACAATGTTGTTAAGCTGTGGTGCTGGAAAAAGGGTCACTAACAGATTTGGGTGGGGAGGACATTTGAGGCAAAAAGTGTGGGCTGAAGTGTAGTTATTATTGCTACCATTTTGGGTAGATGAACACTTTTTATTCCAAGTATTTGGGGATATGAAATGACTTTGTTTGGAATTCTTTTTCTTCTCCGGTATTAAGCGTACGGGATAAATGATGTTATATTTAATAGATCAGACTTTTAAAAACACGACAATACCATTTATGTTTAACTTAAAAAAATAGATATTTTATTTTTAAAACAGCAAAATTTGTAACTTTTTTAAATTTTTTTTTACTTTAATACTTAGTCCTCTTATGATTCATGACATCTAGGGGGCACAATCTCTTGTCCTATGTACAGCAGTATGGCATGGTTTAATAGGTGTAAATACACGGCCACTACAGAAGCCTGCATGAGGCTTTCGGCTGCCATGGCAAACAATTCCCCCTGTAATTACATTGCAGGGGGGTCATCGAAGGTAGGAATGGTGCACTGTTCCTCATTCAGCTAGACGCCAACGCCACAGAGATGGAGCTAGGGATGGCAGCTGCTGACTGTACTGAACAGTTGCTGGCCGCCGCTGTACAGTACTATCTCTGACCGGTAGGAGACTAGAGTCCAGTGATACTGTGGGAAGCTAGCAGCAGGGTTTAACTCCTAAGCCCAGTCGCTAGCTTCCCGCAGCATCACCCCTCTCCTGTGGGCCTGAGAGAGTACATTCGGACTATATAGATATGTTCACACGGCGTTTTGCGAAGCGTAGCTGTGCACACTGCAAGATGCAGTGTGTTTAGAAGAATGCACTGATGAGAGCGTTCCTCTAAAGCGAAGGGTGGGCCGGCCCCATTCACTTTCATTATCCCTGCCACGTATGCGCCGGAAAGAAGTAACATGTCGCTTCTCTTCCCCGGCGTTCAATACATGGCAGGTAATCATAGCTCTCCCTGAGAGCTATGATTACTGTAATTACAGGACATATTTCGAGGGGAAATTGTGATCCAGAAATAAGCTGTGTGAACATCCATTTAGACGCACTCCCTATTCTCCCCCCAAATTTTTGGGAACAAAAAGTGTCTTCTTGTCCGAAAAATACGGTGCTTGTTGAAAACCACGACATACGACTCGGTTTTCAATGGTAGAATGTGACGAGTAAATTTAACCTGTCGCGTGGATGTATCGTTGGAGACAACGACCAATATTATTTTAGCAGGCTTGGTTAAAAGTTGCCATGCAATAGGAGCAACATGTACACAGAACTCTGTTTAGCCAGACCTTTGTCTAATTAACAGGTTCTACCAGAGCTTATGTGCAGGAGGCTTTTACTAATAAGGTCACACAGTCTAATGAAAAGAAGGATGAGCTCACCAGCTTTCAGGTTAGGCCCCACATGAATTTCCTTAGTGCCGAGGTAATGACTCACCTTGACATCACCTGTAATTTTTACACATCATTGTTATATAGAGTATTTATAGACTGCAGCAGGAAGGGAGGATAACAGAGATTACATGCTAGCACCTTGTATTTGCTTTAGTAATAAGCTTCTGTATCAATCTTCTGTGGATTCCCAATTGTAAAAAGAGTTTTTTGTCCCTCCATAATATTGACCCTTTCCTCAAAGCCGGTCATAATTATGGTTCTTTGTTTTTATTTTTTTCCTCCCTGCCTTCCAAGAGCAGTTACTTTTAAATTATCCCATCTACAAAGACCTACGAGGGCTTTTTTTTTTTTTTTTTTTTTTGGGTGGAGCAAAATTTATAATGATGCCATTAACCATGCCATAGAAAATACTTGGAAACTGGAAAAAAAATTCTAAGTTGGTTGAAGTTTGAAAAACTTAACTTCTGCCATATTTGTGGGGAGTTTCTTCTATGATGTTATATTTTAGTAGATCGGACTTTCTCGGACACGACGATACCAAAAATGTGTAACTTTATTTGTAAAATGGCAAAAGGGGTGTGATTTGAACTTTATATTTTTTTTTACACTTAAAAACTTTTTTTTTTTCCCTTTAACTTTGAGTCCCCACTAGGGGGTGCAATCATTTTTACATCCTAATACATTGTAATAAAATACATTAGGGTGTACAAAGTTGGCAGTTTTACTACTTTCTGCCTGGGGCTAGAAGTAGCAAAATCAAAAACATGGCAGCAATGGAAGCCTTCACAAGGCTTCCAACTGCCATGTTAAACGATCTGGCTCCCTGCAATTTTGCAGCGGGTGCCCCAATCGGAGTGAGAGACAGTGCACAGCACCATTTCTCATTACTTTAGATGCCGCGGCTTTTAAGAGGTTAAACGGCGCGTGATGGTGCCGGCGCCCTCCTGCGCTGTAACCGGCGGGTCTTAGCTGTGATTAGCATCTAACACCCGGAGGCTGTGTGGCGGGATTGCGCTTCAATACCGCTACAAAGCCCCTTACCAGCAATAGGACGTACTCTTATCCAATGTTGGTTAGGGGTTAAACAGTTTTCCTTTTCAGAGAAAAACACATAGGTAATGCTCTCGCCTTCTGTGGTGGTGCTTCCGGTCGGCACAACTCACCCCAAACTTTTCCGAGAACACCGGTAAATCTCGGCAGGTTGTAGCTCAGTCCCACACCCAACACCACGATCCACGCGGAGGAGATAGATAATCCTTTAATCAAGCTAGATTCGTATTACAACTAGTCTAGCGTCCGCTATGACTAATCTAGTCAGATGAGGTACAGATTTAGAGCGCAAACCTGAATGTTACATAGAACAAAAGTATTTTATTCGTACGGACCTACCATATCTGTAGTCTCCGTACAGATATGGTAGTTCAGTAATAAAATGCCTTTGTTCTATGTAACCTACTAGTCAGTAAGGCCCTGTTTACATCACATTCTGGTTCCATTCATGGTGTCTGTCAGAGGACTGGAAAAATGTACCTCGACGGGTCCATGGAGGAAGCATAATCCTTTTTGTCCACTGGCCCCATGGGTTTCTAGCCTGGTGTCAGCCGCATGCTGTGCTATTTCTTTGATACGTTTTTATGAAGTCTGCAATGGAGGCACCTAATGGAACCTCTGATGCAAGGTGTTCAGGAAGCTTAAGGCTATGTCTATATGGCATTTCTATTTTAGAATCCGACGGTATTTTCCCATCGCGTTACCATGGATTTTGCAATAGTTTTTCGGATGGCATTAAACTGTTTTGCCATAATACAGCGGATTATAGGAAATGTTCTAGATTGTTTTCTCTTTTTTTAGGCTGACCGTTTTGAAATCCAACAGTAGAATATCCGAGCTCGGAGGTCTGTAGGCACTGGTGTGCTGTAGAATGGTTGTGGATTCTAATTTCTGAATCCGCTTAAAAATGACCAAATACTAGTGCAGTGTAGACAAGGCCTCAGGTTTATCTTGGTTTTGTTTCATTGTAACATACTGAGTTTGATAATTGGAAGAGAATGATCCCCAGTAACACAGAATTTTTATGGAGGGGAAGAAGAGGGCAGTGACCTGTCAATTTATATTTGGAGTATATGGTGGTACAACTATGCATAGGTATGTTCACCCCTGAGAGTGATGAAGAGAGGTGAGATGGATAGGTAGATGGAAAGGGAATGGGTGGATAGACTAGATAGAATGAGAGAGACATCATATTGGGTAGATAGATGATGGAGGGATAGTAGAAAGATAATAGAATCCTCAGCTGAGATAAATATACACAATTGTTGGTAGAAGTCAGATGTCCTACAGATCAGTGCAGATGCTGTCATGTCCCTGCTGCACATACATATTAGAGCCCACTGTATGGTGCTGGAGAAGTTTGCAGACTGCAGCAGATCACTGAGCATGGTCTCCTCACATATAAACGACATTTTTGTCAGTCACTATTGGTCCCCCTACTCCGACAACCCCAGTGTAACTGCACAAGAAGCACATGTTTTTGCTTTAGTGCTTAATAAGTTACCAAGTAGCATGTTATATTCTACCACCCAAATGCACAATTGCATTTTTTGTTTTCAAATTTCACCCAACAATAAATTTTTTCCGGGTTTTCCAGTACATTATATGGTATGGTTAATGGTGTCATTGAAAAGTACATTTTGTCCCACAAAAAACAGGTCCTCATGTCTATGCAGATGGAAAAAATAAAAGCAATTATGGCTCTTGAATGGCAGAGAAGATAATAACAAAGACCAAAAAACAGCAGCATCTTGAAGGGGTTAGACTTTGTCTACATAGCACTGGTTTCTGGTGGGATTTAGAATCTGCAGAGAATCCAACTGTAACCAGTGCCCCATACTTGAATAGAAAATCTGAGCTGTAGTCTACACAGCATGGGTTTTCCATTATCCGATTTCTACACTGCCTGCCTCTGCCAGAATATAGAACATGTTCTATCTTCTGGCAGGTTCCAGTACACTTCCAATGTACAGGCATCATATAAGCCAATATACACTCTTAAACTTGAATGCTGTGCACTCTTGGGCTTGAACTTATAATCACAAGCCTAGACAATATATACCCTCAAGCTTGACTATATGCTCCTTGACCTGAATATATAGCCCCAAGCCCGAATACTACACACCTTCAGGCCTCAATATATACTCTATTTAATCTGAAGCCTGAATATAAATACCCTATATGCTCTCAAGCCTGAACATATACTCTGCGTTCTCAAGCCTAAATATTATATACTCTAAAGCCTGAATATATACTCTCAGCCCAAATATTATATACTCTCATGCCTGAATACTATGTAGTTTCAAGTCTAATTTTTTGAGCCGTATAGTATTCAAAGGGAACACTTAACACAAGTTAACTCCAAGTCAGTCACACTTCTGTGAACCTATCCAGTTATGAATTAACACAGATTGTGAATCCATTTCTTCTGCTGTTGTGCAAATGGAACAGACAACAGGTAGAAATAAGCATCTGCAGGTAGGGACCACAGACCATTTCTCTGCTCTCATCCTTTTTTGGCTGTTTTTTTTTGGTCACTTTTGCATTTGGTCATTGCTCTCACTTCTAGAGGTACCATGAGGCGGTGTCCACAACCCACAGAAGTTGCTCAGGTAGTGCAGCTCATCCAGGATGGCATGTCAATGCGAGCTGTGGCAAGAACGTTAGCTGTGGCTGTCCGCACAGTGTCCAGAGCATTTACCAGGAGAAAGGCCAGTACACCAGAAGACGTGGACGTTGGAGGGCAAAAAACTCAGCAGCAGGACCGGTACCTTCTCCTTTGTGCAAAGAGGAACAGCAGGAGCAGTATCAGAGACATGCAAAATGACCTCCAGCAGGCCACTTCCATATGTGTGCTCAAACTGTCAGAAATACTCCATGAGGATGGCATGAGGGCCCGACGTACAGCCCAACACGTGCAGAGAGTGGCAGATTTGACGTTGCCACCTTGTGCTCTTCACGGATGAGAGCAGGTTCGCACGTGTGAAATATGTGACCGTTTGGGAGACGTCATGGGGAACTTTCTGCTGCCTGAAGCACTCCTCCAGCATGACTGGTTTGGCAGTGGGTCAGTAATGGTGTGGGGAGGCATTTCTTTGGAAGGCCACACAGCCCTCCATGCCCTAGTCAAAAGTACCCTGACTGCCATCAGGTACCAGGATTAGATCCTCCGACCCATTGTGAGACCATATGCAGGTTCAGTGGGCCTTCTGTTCTTTCTCATAGATGATTATGCTAGGCCTCGTGTGGCTGAAATGTGTCAGCAGCTCCTGCATGAAGAAGGCATTGATGCTATGGACTGGCCTGCCTGTTTCCTAAATCAAATCGAGTACCATGGGCCACACCAGAAAGGCAGCAGGAGATTAGAAGTAAATAAGTAGCTTAAAAATTGGTGTTTTGGAAGACTTGGCTGACTTCTGTCTTGGCTACAGACTCTAGGGACGGGCTGCATCTAAATGGGGAGAATGCAGCTGTATTGGGGGACATAATGGCCACAAAGTTGGAGGGGAGGGCAACTACACATATAGCTTGCAAGATAGTGGATAGAGAGCTGAGAATTAGTAATAAATCAGCGAGTGGAGTGGGGGTAGTAATAGTAAGGACAGGGTAATAAGAATGAAAACCAAAAAATCTCTAAATTGCATGCTGACAATTGCTAGGAGTTTCGCCATCAAAATGAATTAGAAGTACTTATTGCTGTAGAAAAATATGACCTAGTGGGGATAACTGAGGCATGGCTGAATGAGACCTATGACTGGACGGTTAACTTACAGGGTTACAGTTTATCTAGAAGAGATTGCAAAAACCAGAAGGGGTGATTGATATATTTTTTATTTAAACCCTGTCTGAAGCCATCACTGTGGGAATATATAAATACAGGAAATGAGCATGTAGAATATTTGTAGGCAGGGCTGTGGAGTCGGCAAGCCAAAGCCCCGACTCCTCAATTTCCCAAACCTCCGACTCCTGACTCCCTCATACATGGCACATGTTTAAGTGATAACTTTGCTGTGGTAGAATGGTAACATCCGGCTGTTTATCACCTTATGATACAATAATCAAGCTATTTAGGTAGAAAAGACATTGACAAGCAAAAGTGTAACAATGTTTTGATCTTTTGAACACTTGTTGTCTGCACCAACATTGGGATTGTGTAAAAGAGACCGGGGATCAGATTTTGGTCAAGATATGCTTGAATCTGATTCAGAGCCCAGAAGGATTCAGGCAGAGCTGAAAACCAAAGGTGGATTTCCCAAATACAAACAAAATAATACATACATAAAACAGTAACAAGGTAGTTGCATGACAAGAATCTGCAGAACTAAGCAGATGGTAAATACTTGCAAGTCAAATTTATGTATAAGATAGGTAAGATGACTGTATATAAAATTACAGTAGCCTCATGTACAAAGCTGTAGTGGATGGTGAGATATGGAGCCTGAAAGTCACAAGTTCAAAACATTGTTACCATTTTACTTGTTAGTGTAAAATATATTTATTGGATATAACTTTAGAACACAAAAAAATGCAAATATGTAAAACACTGCAGGAACATTTGTGAAGTCTCTGAATTAGTTTTGATAAATAGTATCACCTCCATCAGATCCTGCATTACATGACCTCACATTTGATCTCCTTCTTTCCAGGCTAGAAAACGGCCTCTCTACACTAACTTGGGTTGGGAGCAAAGCGGTGACTACAGGGGCAACATCTCTAAAAATGTCAGGGTATAAGGGAATTGCCTCAGCCACTGTCCGTTTTGATCAGGCCCGGACTGAGCACTTGCGCAACCGGGCAAATGCCCGGCGGGCCGTGTGACTCGTGGGCCGCCTGCAACACTTATAATCAGCTGGCGCTGCTCCTTCCTGCACTTATAGGTGAGCACAGCGTCGCAGCTGCCGTGATCGGCGGCTAAAGTACTATGTCCAGGGCCGTCTCTCCCATTGGGCCAGGTAGGCCACTGCCCTGGGGCCCCCTGAGATCAGGGGCCCAGCCAGGAGTCAGTATAAACAGAGGCATGTCGCCTGTCACTTAAAAACAGCAGAGGCTGCTGTATCTTTACTTTAACTCCTGTCCTGCCTGCGCGGCAGTAACTCGGGAGCTGATATAAGAGCAGGGCTGCTCCCCGTCCGTCTCCTCCCCCGCCGGGAAGTGTAACCTCAATCTCCTTGACACTGCTCCTGCTCCCCCTCATGACGTCTCCCTCCCCCTCACCTCCTGGCTGTCTCCGGTCACCTCGCTGTGGCCACAGTCACTGGCTACAAACTGCAGCTGAGTCCTCTGGGACTGGGACCCGGCTCAGCACAGCAGAAGGTGGTACAGGGGCTCTACGGGGCAGTGAAGCGGGTCAGTACGGCTGAGCACATGCTGCATCATATAACAACTTCATGCTGTGACCCCAGGCCACACAGCAGCTCATAGGTTATATAGACTGCTGCATGTCCTGTGGGCACAGGGTGGCTGATCACATAAAGATGTTATATGATGCAGCATGTGGTTAGCTGTCCTGTGCCCATGAGATCCCACAAAATCCTAATCGCAGATTAGAATTTAAAAAAAATAAATGCCGAATTAAAAGAGAGAAAATCTGCACAAAACCAGTTTCCCCAATAAAAAACACTTTATTTAGTAAAGAAAAATGATGTTAACCCATTAAGCCCCTGGAGCCTAGGAATCCCCTTTGATTATGCTGCAGTCATGGACCTCAGCAATCAAAGGGTTAAATGGCGGTGATCAGAGACTTCATCTGCTCCCTGCCATTCATAGAGATTTCAATAGTTATCCCTGAATGGAATTAAAAAAAGGAAAAAAATATAAAAAAATGTATAAAAAATAAAGTTAAATTGTGCATATATTACATAAAAAAACTTACAAATATTTTGTATCCATATGACTGTGATAACCTTTAAAATTAATGTAAGGGTTTATTTAGTGTAAAATGTGAATGGTATAAAAAAAAAAACATTTAAAAAATAAATGCAGAAAAGCACTTTTGTTCTGTTCGTGCTGACATTTTTTTTTTTTTTTTTTTTTAAAGAACTATGCAGTAGTTTAAATGTAAACTCAAACTACTCCCCCCAAAAATACAACTTCTCCCGCATAAAGCAAGTCCTCATACAGCTGCATCATTGATTTTAGGGATTAAGCATAGTGGGCCTTATTTATCAAAATGGTCTAATAGTTTGTTTTTGTTAGCAACCAATCAGAGCTCAGCTTTCATTTTATTTACTGCTCTGAAAAATTAAAAAGCTAAGCTCTGATTGGTTGCTATGTCAACAGAAACAGTCATAAATTTTTAATTAGTAAATTTATAAATATTGGTTGGGGTCCCAGTAAACAGCTCTGCCCAGGGGCCCATAATGCTGTTAAGACGGCCCTGACTATGTCCAGGGCTGGCAGCAGAGAATAAGAGGAACTGTGGAGGCCACGGCTGCCGCTATGGGCCGCTCCACGCCTCAGTGTTCGTACTGGCAGCATCAGGAGTCAGGACTGTCATGATCCCTGATGCTGCCAGCACAGTCTGTGGCTCTGCAGCGGCCGCTCCTCTGAGGCAGCACAGCTCAGGGGGCGGGGCCAGGCAGCTCCATGCACAGTGCAGAAGAGCACTGACTGCCCCGCAGGATACGGAGGAGATGAACTTCCTGCCTATGAGAGAAGATGCCTGAACCTGCAGAGGACTCATCAATGCAGCCAGTAAGTGGCTTTAACCTTATTATTGGGGCTTTAGCAGCTAAAACCCCCCCCCCCCAGGCCTCAGCAGCCAGCCCCTCACCTCCCCCCCCCGGCCTCAGCAGCTAGCCCCTCACCTCCCCCCCCCCAGGCCTCAGCAGATAGCAGCTACCCCCACCAGGTCTCAGCAGCTAGCCCCTCCCCTCCCCCCCGGGGCCCCAGCGGGTAGCAGCTACCCCCCACCAGGCCCCAGCCAGCTAGCCCCTCACCTCCCTCCCCAGGCCTCAGCAGCCAGCCCCTCACCTCCCTCCCCAGGCCTCAGCGGATAGCAGCTACCCCCACCAGGCTCAGCAGCTAGCCCCTCACCTCCCCCCCCAGGCCGCAGCAGCTAGCCCTCACCCTCCCTCCCCCCCGGCCTCACGGGTAGCAGCTACCCCCACCAGGCCTCAGCAGCTACCCCCCCTCCCCCCCCAGGCCTCAGCAGCTAGCTCCCCCACCTCCCCACCAAGCCTCAGCGATACACCTCCCCCCCCAGGCCTCAGCAGCTAGCCCTCACCTCCCCCCCCAGGCCTCAGCAGCCACCCCTCACCTCCCCGCCCCCCCCCCCCAGGCCTCAGCAGCTAGCCCCTCACCTCCCACCAGGCCTCAGCAGCTAGCCCCTCTGGTCAGCTAGCACCTCTATTCCCCCAGGCCTTACCAGATAGCCCCTCTCCTCCCCCAGGCCTTACCAGATAGCCCCTCTGGTGAGCTAGCTATCCAGACTGGTGGGATGCCAAGTTGTGGAGTGACCTTTTAGGGGCCTATTTATCAGCCTGTTTTATATAACTACCCACCTACCTAATTGGCGGCCTACATTCTAACCCTTCTGCTAATTACCTACCTTACCCAAAAGGGGGGCTACCTACTTACTTAATTTAGAGTGTACCTAATGTCCTGTGTGAAGGGTTAACCTACCTATTTTATAAGGAAACAAAAACAACTTAGACTGTATACAGAAGTGGGAGCCCCAAGCTGTCTGTGGGAACTTTAAGGCTTGTTCACCCCGGAGTTTACACTCTGTGTTACAAGCCTTTTAGGATCCGTCTTGGGGTCCGCTCTGTTGGTCCCCAAGACAGATCTAACAATTAGCAATGAGATTCCCACTGCTCGCTGTGCTGAACACGCAGCGGCGTTCACATGACAGATCGCCGCTGCGTGTTTCAAAAGCGCAGCTCAGCTCCGTCTTGCAAAGAATTGCATGTGATGCCGCTCCGTGTTCATCGCAGCAGCAGCAGTGGGAAATCTCATTGCAAATTTTTAGATCCGTCTTGGGGACCGACGAGGGGGACCCCAAGACGGATCCTAAAAGCGCTGGTAACACGGAGTGTAAATTCCGTTGGAACAAGCCCTTACTGTTAGGACACAAGGTCTTTAAATAACCATTTGGGGTGCTTTGTATTGGGAGTTTGTAGACAGGTGGGACGGAGGTAAAGAGGTGTTGGAAAAGTGAGAAGTCTAAGGTGTGTGTGGTAAATTCTGCAAAGACGAGTTATGGCTGGAGAAGTCATCATGGCGGTCTAGACCGGATGTAAAAGAAAAAGGGAAAGAAAGCGACTTTCAGCAGATAAGTGGTCACCTGTGAGTCCCTGATGTCAGGGGTTATTTTGCTTCTGTTGGATCAGTGCTGTATTCATTGTCATGTGATGGTGACCACTGGTGATAGGATCACTACGTAGCGTAAATTTGGAAGTTTAAAAACAACGCTTGATAGTGGCAGCGTACACTTGTCCCTAATTGTAAAAACGACTGTACGCTTGTCCCTAACCCTGTGATTTCTCTGCGCCAATTTAACTTTCTTGCTGGTGTTTATAGTGGTGGTTATTTTTGCGAATGGCAGACTGGTAGATACTGTATGTGGGGAGAGGCAGATATTGTATGTGGGCTGGTTGGGGATTTTGTGCCAGGGCTGCTTTTTGGTCCTAGTCCGGCCCTGGTTTTGATGAATGGTTGGACTCTTCAACTTCTTTGAAAGCAGGTGAAAAATTTTGCTGAAATCTGTTTGCCCTGGGAGCAGAATCTTTTCCCCTGGGGCAGCGCTTTACCTCATGTGATGAGGCTGAAGATATAGGAGCAGTACCACTGGCCAATTCCTCTTGCTCTTTGCACTCCATCGAACGGGACCAACTTATTATATATTTTGGGAGTCGGAGTCGGTCCATTTTATGACGACACCGACTCCAACTCCACGACTCCGACTCCGCAGCCCTGATGTAGGTAGGTATACATGACGGTAATAACAGTAATAAAATTCTATAGACCCTAAAATATAGCAGAACCATTGGGAGATCTTATAAACACCTTATGCGCCCACTGTGACAAGTACTTTATGGAGATAAAATAATTAGAAATAGGAAAAAACAGGAGGCACTAAAAAGGTATAAGGAAAAAAATTAAATGTGTAAAATGATAGACAGCAAAGCTGGAGACAGACATATTGCCCTAGACAGTAAAACTAACCCCAAAATATTTTTTAACTATGTAAATAGCAAAAAGAATGTAGTGAGGGAGGTATTATGGAGGAGAAAGCAAACCTATTTAAACTATTTTTTCTCCACCGTATTTACTGAGGTAAATGATATTCCTGTTGATGGGCAGAGGGATGAGGTGAACTCCACCTTAAATGTTTCTTGTCTAACCCAGGAAGAAGTGCAGCTCCACCTTAAGAAAATTTAAATAGACAAAACCCCAGGTCCTGATGATATACACACCCGTGTCCTAATGAAATAAAGTAATGTGATAGCTAGGCTACTATTAACTTTTATGGACTATATAATAGCAGGGTGTGTCCCAAAGGATTGGCACATGGCAAATGTGGTGCCAATATTCACAAAGGGATCCAAAAGTGATTCTGGAAACTATAGGCCGGTAAGTTTAATCTCTGGTGTAGGTAAAATGTTTGAAGGTTTTCTCAGAGATGCTATCCTGGAGTATCTCACTGAAAATAAATGTATAACGCCGTTCCAGCATGGGTTCATGAAGGATAGGTCCTGTCAGACTAATCTCATCAGCTTCTATGAGGAGGTTTGTTCTAGAATGGATTGGGGTGAGGCATTTGATGTCCTATATCTAGATTTCTCTAGAGCATTTGATACGGTGCCACATAAAAGGTTGGTAAATAAAATGAGAATGCTTGGACTTGGGGAAAATGTGTGCAAGTGGGTAAGTAACTGGCTTAGTGACAGAAAACAAAGGGTGGTGGATCCCTATTATTAGTGGGGTACCTAGGCGTCAGTATTGGACCCTGTTCTCTTTAACCCCTTCCCGACATAGGACGTATGCATACGCCCTAGCGGGAAGTGACTTCCCGCAAATGGACGTATGCATACAAGCCGCGCAACATGGGACCAGCGGTAAATTGCCGCATCACCCCCGGCCGGAGTGAGCTCCGGCCGCGGGTGATTACCGCTTCATTACTGTAGCCTGTCATGGCTGCGATAATGAAGCCGCAGGTAGGAGGAGTGAGCTGCTCCTGCCTGCTTCCCAGCGGCTGCCGAACTGCAGTTCAGCAGCGATCTCCTACCTGATGGCCAGGGGAAGTGAAGGCACTTCCCGGGGTCATCTGGACTCACCTCCCGCAATCATTGGGGCTTGTGCCGGTAGTTGTCATGGCGACCAGTACAAGTACTAGTACTGTTTGGCCTTCCTTCAAACAGCAATCGATGAATTGCTTTTGAAAAAAAGTGAAAAAAAAATAAAACACAAAAATAAAATAAAACACGTACACCCCCTTTTCCCTTTCAAACCCCAACCCCCCCAAAAAAGTTCAAAAATAAATAAAGTACCCATATTTGGTATCGCCGCGTGCGTAACGACCCACCTATAAACTTAGGGTAATTAAACCCCGTAGGGTGAACGCCGTAAAAAACAAAAAGTCACGAATTGCGTTTTTTGTACTCCTGCACACATAAAATGGAAAAAAAAAGCGAAAAAAAAAACTCATATAAAGCCAATTGTCCAATTAAAACTTCAGTTCATCCTGCAAAAAAAGTCCTTACAAGTCTCTGTATACAAAAATAAAAGTTTGGCTTCAAAGACAGCGATGCAAAAATTATTTTTTAACACAAAAAAACATTTTTTTTTTTTTTTTTTAAAAAGGCTTAAAAATTTAAAAAACATAAAAATTTGGGGTATCCCGTAACGTACGCCCCAGAGAGAAAAAACTAATGTAAAGATACTGCAGGAGACGCTGTTAAAAAAAAAAATAAAAAAACACTACTGGGATTGCAGGTTTTTCTTCACCCTCCTTTCCCAAAAAAAATATTTTAAAAACGCAAAAAGTCTTGCCCCCCCAAAATGATCCCAAATAAAAACGTCAACCTTCCCACAAAAAACAAGCCCCTACACAGCTCCGACAAGAAAAAAAAAAAGGTTATGGCTCTCGGACTGCGACGATGCAAAAACGTGTTTTCCTTTTTGAATAAAAGTGTTTTTATGGTGTAAAAGCAGTAAAGCACACAAAAATATACACATTGGGTATCACTGTAATCGTATCGCCCGCGAGTAAACTAGTTTGCTTTATACTGCCGTGACCGCTGTTAAAAAAAAAAAATAAACACTACCGGAATGCTTATTTGTTTAAAAAAGCCTCACAAAACCTTAAAAAAAAAGTGATCCAAGCACATATCCCCCCAAAAGGGACTAATAAAAACGTCAACTCATCCCAAAAAAAAACCCAATCGGGTTCGTATACAGAAAAAAATAAAAACGTTTTGGGTATCAAACGGACAACTAAAAACCAATTTTTTATAGACCTATTTCTATTGTTAAAAATAATAAAAAAATAAAAAAAAATATATAAAATTTATATCATTTTCAATTGTACCCACCCATATAAAGATACCTGTCATTTATACTGCACCGAACGCTGTAAAATTTTAAGCCCCAAAAAAAAAAGGCGGAAAACCCTTTCCCCCCATTTTTCATAGCCCAATGCAAAAAAAAAAAAAAATTTTGGAACACCTTTAACCCCCCCCCCCCCCCCCCCCCCCCCCACAGACAACCCCCTGATTATTTGGGCGTGCTGAATCCAAAATGGGTGACTTCTGGAAGGTTCCCTGTTTTTACTTTGGGGGGTTTGTAAATGCGACATGGCCCCCCCAAAATCTCGTTCCCAAAAACCAAAGCCCCCTCCCTTGTACCCCCCTTTCCATCACCCCAAAAAGCAGTTTACCCACAGTAGGGGATTTTCCGAATGGGAAACATTGCGTAACAAGGGTTTTTTGGGGCTTTTTACCAATGCCTTGTAATAAAATTAAAAATTTTCACTAAAATTGAGGGTTTTTGGAAAAATTTTTTTTCCATTTTCAAGCCTAACCTAAAAAAATTTTGACACACCTGGGGGTCTATGTCCTACACCCCCGATATATTTTAAGGGGTGAGTTTCCATATGGGGGATTTTTAGGGGGTTTTTTTAAGTTTTGCCCTTTGGGGTCCACAAACCCAAATGGCCCCTAAATAAAAACTAATGAAAAAGGAACCCCCAAAATCCCCGTATACTCCCCCTATTTTTGGGGGTTTTTGGTTTACCAAATAAGCCTAGGGGCCCCATATGGATATCTTTGAAAACGGGAAAAATCGGGGAAACAATATTAAAATTTCTATCCCTGTCACATTTCCTATTCTTGGAATAATGAAAAAATTAAAAACTGCAAAAAAGTGAAATTTTGAAATTTTATTTCCACTTTGCTTTAATTCCTTGAAACACCAAATGGGTTAATAAACTTCCAAACATTTTTGAATACTTTAAGGGGTGATTTTCTTAGATGAGGTCATTTATGGGGGTATCTAACATACAGGTCAATCAAAGTCACGTTGAACTGGACTGGTCCCTACAAAATGTATATTGCAAATTTTCTTGAAAATTACTAAATTTCTAAGCCCCCTAATGTCGTAAAAAAAAAAAAGACATTTAAAAAAAAAATTATGCCAAACTACAGCAGACATAGGGTAGATGCTAGTTATAAACAATTTTTAGTAGAATAACTATATGACTTACATACAGACAGTTTTGAAGTTTAAAATTGGTACATTTTTCACGATTCTTTGATATTTTTCACAAATATGCATTTTTTGGACCAAAATTTCTTACTATCTTAAAGCACAGTGTGTCACGAGAAAACAATATCTGAATCACATGGATAGGTTTAAGTGTCAAAAAGTTATTCTCACATAAAGTGACACATGACAGATTTCAACAATGGGGCTCTGTCAGAGAGGCCAAAACTGGCTCCGGCGGTGAGGGGTTAATATATTCATTAACAATCTTACACATGGGTTTCACAGTAGAGTAGCAATTTTTTCAGATGATACTAATCTCTGTAATGTAATCAACACAGTAGAGGATAATGTGTTATTACAAAGGGATGTGGATAAGTTGAAAGCCTGGGCAGAGAAGTTGCAGATGAGGTTTAACACGGATAAATGCAATGTTATGTACATGGGGAGGAAACATCCATTCCATAATTACCGTATATACTCGAGTATAAGCCGAGGTACCTACTTTTGCCACAAAAAACGGGAAAGCTTATTGATTCGAGTATAAGCCGAGGGTGGAAAATGCAGCGGCTACTGGTAAATATCAAAATAAAAATGGAAAACCAATAAAATTCATAGGCAGTTTAAGTCCCCCCATAGGCAGGTATGTCCCCCATAGGCAGTTATAGGCAGGTATATGTCCCCCATAAAGGGAGTTATAGGCAGGTTATATGTCCCCCACAGGGAGTTATTTGGCAGGTTTAATTTCCCCCCTAGGCAGTAATAGGCAGGTTTATGTCCGCCATAGGGAGTAAAAGGCAGGTTTATGTCCCCATAGGCAGGTATAGGCTAGGTATAGTTAGATAATAAAAAAACAAACAAACACTTACCTGGCTCCCTGCTGCTCCGTCTCCCTCGCCGCTCCGCCTCCTCGCTGCTGGGCCCCCCCGCGCTCTCCTTGGTCTTCTCGGGACAGGCGGGTGATGTCACAGGGCCCCGCACAGCAGCGTGATGACACACGCTGCCTGTGCCGGAAACTCCGGCGGCCGCGAGTCTGCTTGCGGCCGTCCGGGGTCCACTGCGGCGCAGGGAGCGCTCGCTCTCTTTCCCCCCAGTGGTATCTTCCCCTCTATGCGCTCTGGAGGAGTCGCATAGAGGGGAAGAGATCGCCGACAGCGACGGGCCACGGCAGTGCCTGTCGCTGTCAGCTGTACTCGGCATTCTGCTATATGCGCTCCCTGAGGACAGTGACTCGAGTATAAAACCATGTTCACACGGCTTATTCTGGGACGTAATTCAGTCTGTAATTACGCGCCGGAGTGCGCCAATTACGGGCTGAATCCGTCCCCCGTAACTACGTAATGCACAGTTTTTCATAGAGAACTATGCATTACGTCTCCTCTCACCTGCTCGGCAAACGGCGAGGGGGGGAGATAAATACAGGTCACTTCTAGCGGCGTATACGCGCCGCTAGCAATGACTGTCTATGGGCCGGCGAAGTGCCCGGCCCCCCCTCCCGCCCCGGCCACACTGCGTAATTGCGGGGGGGAATTACCCCCGCATTTAAGCCGTGTAACAAACCCCAAGCCGAGGGAAGTTTTTTTCCCCATTTTTTTGGGCT